>PVJX010025724.1:0-26617 GCA_004027295.1 Dolichotis patagonum | reverse complement strand
CTGTGCCACTGGTACATGCACAGGTGCTTGTTCACAGATCCCTCACGCTGGGCGGGAGGCTCTGCATTTGTGGACCTGAATGAACAGCAGCACCCCACCCCCACCCCCTCACTCTACCCTCCTTGGGATTCCCCACTTCATTCTTGAGAGTTGTTCTGGCTTTTGGTGGAGGCGACCATAGGATGAAAAGGAAAAAAGAGCAAGAGACAAGAAAAAGGCTACACTGGAATGCCACAATGGCTGTCTTGGACACCTGGTTCCAAATTCCCTTCCTAGCAAAGATGCTTGGTGTTTATTATCACTGCATCCTACAACTCAGCATAAGGGCAATGGAACATGCGCGTGGAGCACTCATGTCTCAGGATACAAGGGGAGAGCCTTGCACCCAGCCTCATGGATGGTTGATTAGCTGCAAATGAGATGCCTGAAGGGTAAAGCAGGAGGGTCCTAGAGGAGAAATCCTGGGCTACTGGACCAGTGACAGTCTTAGTTGTCCTCTCATACTGAAAAACGCACCAGGATGGCAACGAGATGCAGAAGTTCAGGCTCTGACTCCACCAAAGACAGATAAGGTAACACAAAGACAAATACAGTAAGAAAACACTCGATTCAAAATGAAAAAAAGAACTTCATTAGGTATTTTTCTAAAAGTATATAAATGTTCCATAAGGAAGCCCATGCAAATATACTCAGTATCCTTAATCATTAAGGAAAAGTGAGATTATCATGCGATTATAATAGAATATGAAATAGTGAGGCCAACTGTGGAAAATACTATGGCAATTTTCTCTAACACAGACTTGCGCTATGATCCAGCAATTCCATGTCTAGGTACGTAGACTAAAGAATGGAAAGCAGGGATTTAAACAGATATATACACTCATCTGTAGCAGCATTAATCACAATGAACAAACAGTATATGAACTTAAATATCCTATGATGAGTGAAGACATAAACAAATCTTGTTCAGTCAATTTGTGTAGTTGTGTCTCCGTGTGTATCTACAATAACTAAAAAATGTTTGCTGTAAAGATTAAACCTTGATAACATGGAATGAAGTAAGCTAGATACATTTGGACTATCACTGCAGGATTCCACTTATGAGAAGTACTAAAAATAATCAAATCAATAAAACCAAAATATGGCACTCGTTATCAGGAACTGGAGGATGAGATAGTGGGGAGTTATCACTTAATATATGTGGGTATATTTCTCTGATAAGTAGCACTATAGAAGAAGAATGAAAATGGTTGCTTATCATGCAAATGTATTTATGCCACTGTATTTTATAACCAAAAGTGGTAAAAGTGGTATATTTTTATATTACATGTTTTTTGAGAATATCAAAGAAATTAAAAAGCAAGAATTAGGAAGAAAATGTTTAAATGGAAGGAAAACTTGGGAGGTAGAGGAAGAAAGGACAGAAGGGTAAAGAAAAAAATGACAAAGAATGAAAAATGGAAACAACTTTCTTATATAAAGGGGGAAAAAGGAATTGAAACAAGGAGAAGATACAGAGAAAAGAGAAGAATCAAGATAACACAATTTACAGGTACAAGTTCCCTATGGTGAATGTGACCATTAAGTATATAAAAAATGTACCAATAAAATTTATTAAAACAGATCAATCAAACAAACAAAGAATTGAGATCTTTTCTTCTTGCAGTTGTCTAGTTGGTGTTTGGTTGCTAGGTGGAGTCCTATAGGAAGTTAAGATAAAGGGCACAACCTCTATGATATTCCTGACACCTCCTACTTAAAGTCCTGGGAATCATGACTGGTTCACAGGTTACTACCTTCTGGCATCTGCATGGAGCAAATGAGAGATAGTTTAGAATTAATGTAGCATCTATTCCTCATGTCTTAAGTTGGAAAGTTGCACAACTTTGTGCAAAAAGATGCAGTACCTGCTTTTGTGAATATGTGAGACTTCCAAAGACCAGTAAGATATGCACTGCAACATGTGACTATTTTGCTTGCACAGAGATGATGACATGAATAGTAGGATAAGACCCCATAGGAATTATACTTTCTATACTATCCCATGATTAACTGGCATGAATTTCAGATATATGTATAAGCAGATATCTCCCTCTCCGGTCTCAACCCAGGCTTACCTGGAGTCAACTCAAGAATAGTGTAAATCTCACCAGAAAGGCCACTCTTGCTCTCCATCACCCTCACCAACATCCAATGGAAGACTCAAGTGTCCCAGTGTGTGTTGACAATGACTCTCCCAGACTTAGTGAAGGTCACTGCTCTGGGATGTGCTCCTGGAAAGGAAGGTGTCTGGAGGGTCAGGAAGGCTCAGGCCAGAGTCCCACTCCCATTCCCACAGGGCTGTTTGTCAGGAAGCTGCTCTTGGTCCCCCTCTTGTCTGAGGATTTGAAGGCTTCCACATTGTGCATTGCTCACAAAGGATTCTGGTCACTTCTGATACTCTCCTGCTTGTGGATCCTGATGGGGGAACGTGGAAAGGAGCAGTCAAGGTGAGGAGAAATGGGAAGAAACAAGAAGGATAGGAAGAAACAGAGTCAAGAGCAAAGAGAAGGAGGAAACCCAAAGAATGAGGAGCAACTAGGACCAACTCAGGAGAAAACTGAGTGGGGAAAACACCTGGGAATGATCAGAGGCTGAGAAGTTGGAATTAGTTTTTGGTGCTAAGCACGAGAATGTGAAAACAGAGGGATATGAGAGCCACGATGTTGAGAACATGGAATCCAGAAACACCCATGAGGAGGGAGAGAAGAGAGCTGGTCCTAAAATAAGGGTAGTGGGCAAAGGGGGAAGGTAGATTCAAGGCAAGAGGGTATCAGAAGTGGGGGTCAGGTAAGAACCAGACTGGAGAGGTCCATATATATAACCTGGCACACGACACTGCTCTAAGGGGACTTCTTTCTAATCCCCCCAACTCTGTCTTCCTCCTGAAGATAGGCTAGTGCCATCTCCCAAGGATCCTCGTTACCACTGCTGAAGAAATCTCCAGGTCTCATGTAGCGATGGATACTCACCACAATGAGTGGTCCCCAGTGACATCCTCACTCTCATAGACCCCCAAGTAGCGACACAGGAAGTGGGCATCTTCCTCCCCAGCACACTGTGGTTTTCATGACTTGGAGGGAAATGACAGATGGGGAGAGAAAGAGCCACTGAAATTCAGAGAGACACTGACACCACGAACAAAGGGAACCTAAGGCAACATGTGAGATGAGGACCCTAGAGACCTGTGGTGAGGGCCACCATTCGTCTATCTCCAGCTTCCCAAGACTGCCCTATACAACTTTTCTCACCAGAACAGTCAAATGATATTTCATGCTTCAAATAAAAGAAAGACTCCTACCTGAGTGTTTAGATTCTTGTAAAATGAGTCATCCCAAACTAGTCTCCTTTCCTTTCTCATAGGAAAGTCATAGACCAATGATCTTGAGGTAAATAAAATGAATAAACAGACTCTATGTGACCTCAGAGATAAAAAGATGCTATTCCACTTCAGGGAACTGGAAGCAAACTAAACATGTATCTGTTATAGAAAAGAGTTGATTAATGATTGCACAGTTGATACAGATATTGTTAGCAACATGTTCTTGTTTTGTTCTTTGCCCGGCCCTCATTAATTGCGTGACAAAACACAAGTTTATCAAACATGCTTATGACACAAAACTTGGAAGTATACGTAATATGTGGGGTGACAAAAGCCACACAAAATGGTCTCAGCAAATTGCAATGCTTCTACAAACATGCAAATGATATCTAAGAATTTCAAATGTGAAGTTCTATATTTATACTGATGGAGCTAAACTATAGTTGGACATAAGTTTAGAGCAGCACCATTTGTATATTTACTACAAGATAGGGTTCAATTTCAGATGCTATTGATGGTATTAAGTCTAAGGTAAGGAAAGCCATGACCTCTCTGTGTGCCATCACAATATTGGAATTCTAATTTTAATAATCTGTTACCCAAAGATGGGTCCAATCAAGATGGGCTGGGGAAAAGAAGGTTTATTGATTGAAGAAGCTGGTGATCCTTAAAATAGCAAATTCCCTCTTATGTGTTTCCACTCCCTGGCTGCCCCATTATTCCCTACTTCTGTTAGGTTTTTAGTTGTACCAGGCTACCTGCGAGCTCCAGACTTCCAATCATACTGTTCTCTTTTCTGGATAGCTCTTCTTCTTCTTAATGGTTCTAATGATGGTTCTGCCATCATGAAGTCTTGCTTCCTGGAGAAATCAGAACCCACCTTTCCCTTCAAGACTCACCCCTTTCCGCACACAGTCCACTTCTTCAAGTAGCCTGGGCTGCATAGAGTACTGATGTGTTGGTCTGTATTCCCCAGTGGGCTGAGATGAGAATTCGTGTTCACCACTATCACCACCAGTTTAGTCTTGAGTCTGAACTCAAATTCAAAGATAGACCAATGACCCAAACTAACTGGAAGACATGGAACTGAGGCAAAATTCTCTGGAATCAAGGATGCCATCTGAAAGCCTAGAACATCCCACAGCCTCAGGAGATTCACTGGATGCAACCAAAATGTGGCCCTTGGCATTGTGCAATACTGGGCATCTGCTCATTGCTTCTGGGGTTTGCAGCTCCTATAAAGTTATCTCAGCAACGCAAATGCAGAGCTTTTCTCAGAGGAGTAAGTCAGGGTGAGAAAGCACTCATCAAGGAAGTCTATGGAATGTGTGAGGTCAAGACTGGGTTCTAAGCAGACATCCCTAAAGAGGGTTTAATGCTCTGAATGTCCTTTGGGAGAGGAAAAGTAGTTCCCCCTTCTGTGGCTCAAAGAACAAGTCTGTTTGAGTTTGGTTTTCTGTTCCTGGAGTCATGATTCACCCTTGCTACCCACCCTGCCCTCTATTCTTTTCATTTCACTAATTGGTAACCATGTCTGGATTTCATCTTAGGTGCCTTTGCCTAACATTGCTGATAGCTTCCTGCTTTGTGTCCTCCTCTTAACACCTTGTCTTTCTGTGATCACTTTTAACACTGCCATTGTGCATCATTGTATACAGTCATCTGTTCCATGTCTGTCTTTCCAAGTGGAATGGACTCTTCATGGGCACTCAAATTGTTCCCGCATTCTGAGTCACTTGTCAGCACCAGCAAGGGCCAAAGCACTTTTGTTCCATAAGTGAAAGCTCTGAGTGGTGAATGATGGCTGTACTCAAGTATTTTAATAAGACACATACAGAAGAGTGCATTCTCTGTGCCAGGAGAGGGAAAATCCTGTGTTCAAAGGATGGAATTGGAAGATGATGGGCTTCAGTTCAGCACAATATGCATGTTTTTAACCAGAAACATCCTTTTTAAATTATAGAAAAGCTCCCCTACTTCAACATTTAAGATAATAGAGTTGTAATTAGCATTAAAGTAGGTAATGAGTGTCCCTCTGACCAATAAATTATTATGCTGAGTAGTAGATCAGTTTGTCCTTAAAGGCTTCTGAGAGTAACTTGCAATAATATTTCATTAATCTATGCTGGTACAAAGAAGAAATTATAGATAATCAATGATTTATGGAATCAAATAAGGTCTAAATTTAAAAAATTATAGCTGAGGTCACACTTGGTAAGGTACAGTGCACCTGTGCTGGCTCATGGAGAGCATTAAATCATCGCTCCCAGTGGTTAGGAGCCCTTCCAGCTTCCTGATACCCCAGAGTGGGCACCAGAGTTTCTGCTGGCTGGACTGGACCATGCCTAGCAGCTTTCTTTCAATCTGGGGAGCTGAGGCTGCATGAATTCCAGGAGCCAACGGTGCATGAGGTGATTTCCAAAACACCCAGGGGAAACTTTGGAACATTGCTTGAAACCCAGAAAGATAGGAAAATGACAAGATGAAAGACCAAAATGCAATCTCAAACCTCCAGCCCATCCCAGCAGAAACTAGGAGCCATGTACGTAGAAGAAAATATTAGCCATACACCTGAAATGCCTAAAATGATGTCAACAGAAATAAAGAAAAAACTCCAGGAAGCTATAAAAGAACTCAAATCAGAAATAATCTCCAATGTAAGAGAAGAAATGATAAAGGTAATTAAAGAACTGCTGAGCATATCTGAAGAAGACACAGTTAAAAAATTAGAGTAACATTGCAAAAGATGGAAACCCTGAATGAACAATATAAGAAACAAACAGAATGCATGAAGCAGAATGCATGAACAGAATGCATGAACAATATAAGAAACAAACAGAATGCATGAAGCATGAAGCAGATTCAAAGAGATATACAAGAAATCAAAAACTCCATTGAAAGTTGGCAAAAGAGCATCCGTGAAAGTGAAGACAGAATTTCAGACCTCAAAGACAAGATTGCAGCTAGTGAACAGGAAAGGAAAGATCTTTTAAAAATAACAAGGAATCAAGAAATAAATCAACAGTTGCAAGATGATGCAAGGAAAAACAACATAATATTGATAGGGATAACTGAAAAAGAAGGGGACAGCCCAAATGATATCAAGAGGCTATTTACAGAAGTAATAGCTGAAAATTTCCCAAACATGAGAATGGAAGCTGACATAAAGATCAGGGAAGCATATAGAACACCAAATAGCCATAACCAAAATAAAACTACACCCAGACACATAATAATGAACATCCCAGAGATCCACCATAAGAATAGAATATTAAAAGCTGTTAGAGAGAAAAGAAAGATCAGCTATAAAGGAAAACCTATCAGAATCACAGCAGACTTCTCAACACAAACAATGAAGTCACGAAAAGCATGGAGTGAAATATTTCAGATCCTAAAGGAAAACAACTTCCAACCCAGACTGATGTACCCTGCAAAACTGTCCTTCAAAATGGATGGAGAAATAAGATACTTCCATGACAAAGAACAGCTGAAGAACATCATGACCACCAAACCAACCCTGCAAAGAATACTGAAAGACATTCTAGATAAAAATAGGAAAAAACGACTAAGCAAGGTAAACAATTAAACAAAGTGGAAAGGTAAAGAATCAACAGCAGAAAGATAACATGTCAAAAATAAACTAATATATAACAGTTATAACGATTAATGTAAATGGTCTTGATTCACCAATTAAAAGAAACAGACTGGCAACAAACTTTAATAAATGATGCTGGAAAAATTGGCTTTCCATATGCTGAAAACTAAAACTAGACCCATGCCTATCACAGTGTACTAAACTAAATTTCAAATGGATCAAAGATCTAAATATTAAAACAGAAACACTAAATCTGTTGGAAGACAAAGTTGGTAAAAACCTTGAAGACATAAGGGTAGGTAGAGAATTCATGAACAAGAATCAAACTGCACAGGAAATATTTCCCAGAATCAATAACTGGGATCATGTCTTATTAAAGAGTTTCTGTATGTTGAAAGAGATTTCCAGCAGAGTGAAAAGAAAACCCACAAATTGGGAAAAAATCTTAATTGACTGTCCCTCAGACAAAAAACTTCTGTCTAGAACTTACAAAGAATTAAAAAAATCACCCTCGAAATTCAAAGACCCAATCCAAATGGGCATCTGAAATGAATACACAATTCTCAGATGAAGAAATATGAATGGCAAATAAATACATGAAAAAATGTTCATCATCATTAGTCATGAGAGAAATGCAAATTAAAACCACACTGAGATTCCATCTCACTCCAGAAAGAATGGCCAGGAAAAAAAAAAAAACTACCAACAACAAATGCTGGAGAGGCTGTGGGAAAAAAGGAACTCTTCTGCACTGTTGGTGGGAGTGCACACTGGTGCAGCCACTGTGGAGATTCCTCAAAAAGTTGGGATTGGAAGTCCCATTTGACCCAGCTATTCCACTTCTGGGCATATTCTCAGAAGAACTGAAAACATCATACCACAGTGATATATGTGCACCCATGTTTATAGCAACACAATTTGTAATAGCCACATCTTGGAATCAACCTGAACACCCATCAACTGAAGAATGGATAAAAAAGATGTGGCATTTTTATACAGTGGAGTACTACTCAGCGATAAAGAATGATCATTTTTGGATATTTATAAATAAATAGATGCAACTTGAGACCATCATAAGCGAAATAAATCAAACTCACATGCATAAATACCATATAGTCTCCCTAGTGTAAGAAATGAGAAGAGTACGTAAGATTTTATGGCAATCATGGTTCCCTATTATATTGCTTTGAAGCCTTATAATATTTTCATTCATTGGTTGGAGTGGTTTTATTCTGTTTTGTTTGATTTTATTATGTGTGATAGTGTGAACAGCCACTTTGAAGAAAACAAAACATTATGGCAGCCATTGCTGATTTAATATCATCTTGCTTTGAAGTCCTACCATGCTTTTGTTCTTCTGTTTCCATTGGTTCTATCATGTTATGTCTTATTGGATTTTAATATATATGATAGTATAAACAAATTTTTTAAGGAAAATGAGATAATCATAGTAGCCATAGTTCATTTTCTGTTACTTAGTTTTGAATGTCCTGTAATACCCTCATTCTTGTGAATGGTTTTATACTATTTTGTTATGTTTGATACTACTCTGTGTAAAGGTGTGCTCAACTACTTCAAAGAAAGAGACATTATGGTAGCTAATGTTAATATGTTACTTGTTGTGAAGTGCTGTGTTGTTTACATTGTTCTGTCCTGATTTTTTTGTTCTGTGCTCTTTTGTTTTATTGCACTTAAAATAAAATAAAATAAAATAAAATAAAATATACAGGAACAAAGTGATTTTTAGTTTTCATGGAATTCAAAGACTCCTGGGTTTACTTTTCACCTGTGACCAGCAATACCATCTCTTCCCATTACCTTCTTTTTTATCTGTTCTGTCCCTCTGTCATCTATCCACATGTCCCTCAGGTTTTTCCACTGGCTTTTTTCTGTGTCACCCCAAGGAGTAGCCTGCCATAAGATATCCCACTGTGACTGTCATCTTCAATGCCTGACCCTTAGCAAGACTGACAATAGTACACTCATCTGAGCTCTCCAGAGCTCATCTTGTCCCTGGGCCACTGGACAGTGGGTTTCACCCAAAATTGCGATAAACAAATTGAGTTTAAGTAGTGTGGTGATGATAGCATAGGTGATAATAGAGTAGAAGGGCAGATATATAGGTGCCAAAGCCATCTATCATGGTAAGGAAGAGCTCCAATGTGCTGAACAGTGCTGCCAGATAATCAAGAACTCCCCCTAATGCATGAGTCCTCTGATTGGAAGATGACAAAGAATTCTGCACCACCCAGGAAGAGGGCATGGAGAGGAGTGAATAGAATTATGACCATAAGCATAGGTCTGATTAAAATTCCCTCTGATACATATCTCCATACATTTATATACATGTCCACATAATCACATATCCACAAATAATTATTTACAAAACTGACTAATTTTAAACTAACCATATTGCAATCAATTGCAACTAACACTAATCCTAATCCTAACCCTAACCCCAATCCAAACCCTAGCAATTTGGTTGCAACCAGAATCATGGAACAAATTCTGGAATCAGAATCACAGAAAGAATTAAGTTCATGAACTGAGGCACCACTGTACAGCTTTACTCTTTAGTACTTTAGATATTGAGGTCATTTTTCATCTACCATCTTGTGGGAAACTCCATTAAACAGGGGCATTTGCAGAGGTATGCAGAGTTCTCTGTGATGAGCCATGATTCTTTAGAGCTGCAGGGGTCCTCCACACTTAAGCCTAGTAGGTGAGCAGCTGCAGACACTGAGGGCTGAGTGAGAGTCCCTGTTTTCCTCTTCACTTCTGAGAACTCTCCTCTGCTCACAGCCTCCTCTTGCTCCATCTGCTCTCTCTGCTTGTCCCCTCCTGCCTTGCTCCTTCTGCTCTCTGCTCTCTGTATACCTTGCCTGAGCCCATGCCTGTCCCCGTCTCTCTGCTATTCTCCTTCTGGTTTCACTGTTATCCTTCAGCCTCTCCAAATTCTTTCTCCTCTACCGCATTTTTCTAATTCTTTGGGGTTTTTTTTTCTCAACTTTAAATGACCCCTATAGAAGGGCACATTCTGTCTCATTGACAGGTTATGTTTCTTCTTTTGAACTGTAAACACAGGAGGATTAAACATTCCATTGTCACTGTTTGCTCACGTAGTTTTGTGAAAGTCACTACTAATCAGTCTTTCCTCTTTAATATCCCCTTTTCTCCACAGGCTTTTCCCCATCTCTCTTTTAAAGCTCTTTCAGGGAGGTTGGTGAACATGAGTATTACTGGCCCAGGATACACTGGGCTATTTTCTATACCAACCTCAGTGACTGTGAACCCATGGCAAAAGGCGTGATTTTAGGCTCATTTTCTAACATGTAACAGACACACACATACACAATGGAGTTGAAGTGGGGAAAAAAATCAAGTTGAAATCTAGATCCAATGTCCTGGAAAAAGGTATAGTGCTCTTACCTGAACAAAATCCTATGATGACCACGGCCATCGGCCATCAGAAATGCACTAGGTCACCAAAAATCATCTACAGAAAACAGAGAGGAGGAAGAAGGATAAGATGGTCTTTTTCTCCACTGTCTGAGCAGCTACTGCTAGTGGATCAGGAGGTCCTTGTAGTTCTACCAGCTCCAGTCTGAGCAGCTACCCCTCTTTGCTCTTGTCCCTATGCCTCCTCCTGGGAAGGTCACTGGCTGATCAGAGGGAGGTTTGGGAAAGCACTCACCTTCTGGATCATGATGGTGAAGGGGCCCAGCATCTGGAGTCCTTGAGCAAAGTACATGACACTGCACCAACCCAGCACCAGGGCAAAGGACAGGGGCACGCCCCCCAGGCACATTGGTGAGCGGCATTGCCATGGTCACCAGCACAAGGGAGGCATAGCTGATGCTGGGGGAAAGCAGGAAGCAAAAAGTGAGAGGTGGGCTGGGAACATTCTAGATCCTCTATAGCAGGGTGTTGACTTGCATGTTACCCACTCACTCAGACTTGGTCTCAACACCTAAAGCACACATATGACCACAGACATGAGCCCACTGGAGATAAATCTTGGAGTGAGGGCTACATGGACTCTAGATGCCTGAGAAGAACTGGAGGTTTGAAGGAAGAGATACTCACATGATGACGTGGAATGGAACCCCAAGGACAGTCTGTCCAAAATAGAGAGACACACCGACTCTGAATATGTCTGGGATCTGCAGAAAGGCCAATAAAACACAAAGATGGTGTAGATTACACTTCATTCAAAGTCCTGCCATGATAGCCTCAGCCTGCAGCCCCTGCTTCTCACCTCTACAAGCAGGATAATCACAGCTCCGGTGACAGACACCAATTCCCCTGACAACTGTATGTAATCCTGGTAAGTCACGTACGCCTCCTATGGAAGGAAATTTAGAACAAGAAATCTTTCTGATGGGCCAAATCCTATGATCTAAAGCTGTCGAGGTCTGTGGACAATAAAGAAGCCCCCTGTCCACCATCATCACCATCACCCACAATGCAGTTGCTATTGTCCTTACTCTTATCACAACTTGAGTCTATGTGACCAAGTCCTAATTAAGCTTAGATGTCAGTGACTGTCCAGAAATGTCACTTCCTCTCTATACATTGTGAGCATTAGCTGATGATGTGTGTACTGAGCTGCAGTGAACACATTTCAGACCACCAAGCTAAGAAGGCCAAAGGAACAAGAGCTTTTAGTGTCTTGGGATGGTTTCAGCTATGGGGAAAACCCAGCTGTTCCCATCTCACTGTCATTCATACTGGGTAGGATACTCTCTAAATGTATCTCAGAATTGAGGTTCCAGTATGGGCCCAGAGCATAATGAGACCATGAACATCCCTAATGAGACCATGATGCTACCACTGAAGTTCTCTGAGCCTGAGATTTTTCATCTGTCAAGTGAAGATTCTAATACTACCTTCCAGGGTTATGGGGAGAAACATGCTCCATGATGTATAAACCATAAAGTGTCATAGGTTCATTTGAATGCAGCTGTATCCCGACTCATCAGTATAAAATTATGTAGACATTGGACGAGGCATGCTGCATGGGTTTTAATTCTCACAAAGCTTCCTGGCTTATTCCGATCGTAGCATAGATAAAGTATAGTCCTGGGGTCAAGTTGGAAGACTCCCCACTTAACTGTGCATTCGAAGTTCTGCAATGATGCAGAGACAGTTATAGAATTCTGTATTAATGGTCCTTAACCTTTTTCAATTTAAGAGTCCCCAGAGCACATAAGAAAGAATATGATCCCCTTTTCAGGAAAATATGTTCAATGATAGATAATTCCTGCATGAAATTGCAAAAATACTTCTAAAATATTCCAGCAGTTATTACACTGCTTCAGAGTTTGTTGTTTGCTTGTATGTTTTGTTTAGTTTCATTTTCAGCCATAAAAAGTATCTTTGAACTTTGGCTTCTCACTCATCAAGTTCACCTCAAGGACTATGCTCTATCTTTTAATCTTCCTGTAGCATCTGTTATTGTAAAATATGCCAACACTTTTTCAGACTCAAAAAGACTAAAGAGTGAATACAGTTACTTCATAAACAACATCAAATGTACACTTAAGATGGCTGCATCCATTATATGTACAAAATAGTTGGGTTAGCAATTTCCATCTTGCTTGGGTATATCTGGGAAGATGGTAATTGCCTCAACAAAGAAGAAAAACAACTGCAAAGAATGCAGCCAGGATATTTGGGAAGACGAAAGTGCCCTGTGGGACCAGCAAGGTAATGGCAGGTGACCATGTGACACTCCATATTACAGAGACCACTGGGGAAAGTGCAGGTCCCGACTCTCCCTTTGTGGCTTCCCAGCACCAGCAGCTGTTTGATCATTTCCCAGATCTCATCACACAGAGGCGTCCCCTGCACACGCTCACCAGTGAGTGGCCGAGGTTTCCAGACACCAAGCTTTTGCCTCAGCTCGGCTGGGCTCGGAGTGCCCTGGAGTGCTGCCTGCAGCCCTGTGCTTGGGGTCCCTCCCCAAACCAGCCTGCAGCGTGTGCGGTCTCCTGAGAGCCCCCTTCCTGCCGCTCTGCTAGACAATGCTTGGATATTTAGGTAGGGCTTTAATTGCTTTTTAAAAAATTCTTCTCTCTGAAAAGCAAAACAAAATATTGTATGCGTGTAAAAATTTTGCCATACAAATAATAAATTTGGCTTTTTGAGCATATGACTTTTGTTTTGACTTGAAGAAGGATTTCTAGTGTTTCACATGGTTATATAATGTTGGCTCCAGATTTAGTATACTCTTTGTGTAGTTAAGAAAATATTAGTTTTAAAAGTGAAAAGGGACATTGAATTTCATTGACTTTTTGATGTCTTTGAAGTGATAATAAGTATTGTGAACTGACCTGGAGTTATACACTAAACCCCAACAAATATATACTTTGCCTTTTAATATTTAGAATCTTATTCACTGGGGATTGTATTAGAGACTTTTTGTCTAAATCCAGAGTCTACTCCATAATACTCAGACTTGTGGCCCTTAAAAATGTTTTGGTTGCATTCAGCAAATTAAATCATTAAGAATAGTCATTCTGAAGTCCTGCTCATTTGGTCTCAGTGTTCCCTCAAATGCTTCATTTTCCCACCAGTTGAAGACCTAGTACCTTCAGACAAACGCATGACATCTATCATCTTGTTTCCTCCATCCATTCTCCCCTCTTTCAACCCACTCCTACCAAGCTACTGCACTGATCTTTCTAAAATCGGAATAGAGGTGAAAGGTGGTTGTCATCAACCTTGCTAGCTCAAAGCCTGAAAATAACAATTGCTCACTCAGTGGATCCCTCAACAAGAAGGCTGGAGTCTTGCACATCACTCTGGAAGGAGAAACCCAGAACTTGGTATTAAGAAGTGAAGCTTGCCAGGTGAGGTAGAGTAGACGTGTATCCAATCCAAGCACCATAATTTTCTAGCAGAATATCTTTGCCACAGTGTGTAATCTCCCTTGCTCTCAGGTTCATCACTGTTAGCAGGATGATAGTTTTATTTAGTAACAGGAAGTCTATGAAGATTAAGTGATACAGTGCTCTTCCATTGCAAATGTGGTCTATGATGTCACAACTTTAGCATCACTCAGCAGCTTGTCAGAAATTTAGGCCTCAGGTCTTACTCTAGCCTCATTGCCAGAATCTGCATTTTAATAAAAGATTTCAAAAGTGCTGAGAAGGTAACTATAGTAAGCACTTCTAAGGTCATGTTGTCTTTATCTAACCAGGCTCCCTATTTCCCCTTCTTTCTTTCTTTGTCTTTAATTTGTGTAGTTTTTCATAGCCTTATAGAGCTGAAAATTAGTTAAGGTTTCAAATAGCTGTGGTGTTTGGGCTGTCCAGAATTTGTTAGGAATAATGACATGAAGACAATTCCATCCCATTGATAGTGGCAAGTAGAAGATGATTTAAAATAGGTGGAAAACCACATGTTATTCCCGGTACAGTCTTTTCCCTCACTCTTTGCATCCATTCTATCTCTGATTTTACTCCCAGTGAGTTTGCTGATATCAGCTCTTTCCCTCCATCTCCCTGCCCCATCCTTATTCCAATGAGCCATCTTCTCTTGTTTGCTAAACTGTAAGAGCCACATAGCTACATCCTCTCTTGTCCCCTCAAGTCTGTTCTCTACCTGCAAACTATGGCAAGTTATAAACAAATATCTGCTCAAGGCCTTTCCCTCTTTAAAACCTTCTGAGCATTCCATTACTTTGGGGATAAAGAATAAAATACTCAGTATGGCCTGAAAATGCACTGCCTGCTTTGGGACAGATTGGCCTGGACACCCTCATCTGGAGGCATTCAACCCAGTTTCCAATGTTCTAGCTACTCTTCTTGTGTTATCTATACCTTTACAAAGATCTTCTGGGCTCAGGGGCTTTGTACAAACATTTCCTCTGCCTAAAACTATTTTCATCTAAAACTCACCCAGATCTCATCTTAGAGACCAAGCTTCCTCAGGCTCCTTCCTCTCATAGGAACCTAGAACCTGTTACAAGTTCTCTTCACTCCCCGTCCTCCCTACTACAGGGAAAGATAATGTTTGTGATGACCAATATACAATAAAGTATATATTAATATGCTCATTTTATTTATAGTCAATAGTCTCTAATCTCTTAGGCCAGAACCCTATCTACATTGTCTTTTACTCAGACCATGGTTGTTGAGTTTCTAACACCTAGGAAATGATTAACATTAGTTATTTGCTAAATGAGTAAATTAGTGAAGTGTTCTTAAGAAAGAAAAGGGCAAAGGAGAGCTTAAGGAAATCTTTTCTAAGAGACAAATAGGATGTGTGATGATGGAATATTAATGCCCTTATGCCAAACAGCATCCCAGGAATCTAAATGACCACAGTGATGGTTACAGAACTAGGAAATTGGGGTTGAACAAATCTGAAAGACAGAGTCAGGTAGTTCTCAACACTGGCAAACATTTGTCACGCAAAGAGTTTCTTACAAATACCAAGGCCAGGGCCTTAGCCTCAGTCATCGGATTTTTACCTGATTTATAAGACCTGGGATATAGTACAGGAGTCACTCTTTTGTATTGTTTCCCAGGGTTCTAGCATGCAGTCTTGCTTAAAAACCATAGGTCTCACAAGAGGTAGGATTTTTCTGAAGTCAAACAACAGTTTCCTTTCAGGATTAGGACTAAATTTCAAGCCACCTGAGTCCTGGACTTGGAAGCTTTCATTCACCATAGACCTAAGGGAACTGGTACCCTAGCACAGCTGCTCTGCCTGCACCAATCGGAAATTCAATGGAGGAGCATGTGGACTCTAATGAACAGCATTTGGGGGGAACCTTGAAAAGCATAATTTTTTTAAAGGTAAAAGTGGAGCATTTTGGAGTTGTTAAGATGTTCTCAAATTTGGGTAGAGATAAACTAACGCCTCCTTGCATGGGTTGGGCTAGGTGTAGTTTGTGCTACCTTGTATAAATGGAGGAATTTGTTTCCCTCCATTTCAGGTGCCTTGAAATGGCACTGGCAAGCCATTCCCAGAGCATCCCAAAGGTGAACTAGAGGGCATTCTCCAGGGTCAGATTTGAAGCCAGTGATCAGATCCTCCAGAAAACCCCAGAATGCTTGAGAACCCAGTTCTTCCAGGCTTATTAAAATAACTGGCTATTAAAGTATCCATTTATCTAAGCCACAGCTCCATGGGCTAACAGATCAATAATTGTGTTCATGAATGCTAAATACTGTATTTGTAAACTTTTATCTTTTTAAGAGTTTCAAGTAATAACAAAATTTTCTATTAGTTAAGATTTCTGCATCGTGGCAGCAAAATTTTCCAAGCTGTCATGACAAATTTGCTCTCATCCAAACTGACCTGCTACTGAGAGAGAGCACCACAGATCTTCCCTAAACTCAGGGACAGAAGTCTAGGGTTAGGGATCTTTTTTGGATGTTCTTTGCTGTCTAAAGCCCTTATAGCTGCGTTCCTGAGCCTCCACTCCTCTTCTCTGTCAAGGGAAGACTATTTAAGTCACAGCCTATTTGTGTTTGAGTGACTTCAATACAGGCAAAAACAGAAGGGTAAGAAATGGTAAATAGGAAGAAGGAAGAAATAGGCAAGAGAAGCAAAGGCTGGGTAAAGGCACTTAGCGACAATGATGATTCACCTAGGCCTTAGGTAAAAAGGAGGAGGTCTTTTAAATACAGTTTAGCTTATCTGGGCCAAAGGAACAAATCTGTATGGACTTAGTCCTGTCCCAAAGAGTGGCACATGGAAGCAGAATGGTTTGTAATTAATTACTCAGCACCACTTAGCTCATAGGCCAGAACATTCTCTACACTGCATATGCATACGGGCTCCCAGTAGGTGTGAGAAAATCAATGCTGGGACAGAATACATCTGAAGAAATGCAAGCAGATCTATTGCAAAAGTCCAGTCACTCTCAATTGGCTCATGTGTGTGTATTTCTCCATTTCTAGTCACTTTCCGTTTATCCGTTATCGAGATGTTCTTATTGTCTTTAGGTGTCTATTCCAAGGACAACCTCTGAAAATCACACTATCTTTCTTGGATAGCAAAACCCACTTGTGATCCAGAATTGTTCTCACTACTTAAGGAGATTCTCTCTCCCTCTTCCTGCCTCTCTGCTCCCTCTCTTGCTCAACATTTACAGCTGAGCAATGGGGCATGCTAGAGCTAAGATATCCCCAGATGCAGGATATCCAACTCCTCCTTTCACAAGTTAACTGTTTTGCAATTTGTGCTACCTCATATAAATAGAAAACACAGAGAGAGAGACAAAGAAAGAGAGACAGAGACAGACAGAAATAGAAATGGGAGAGATGGAGTGTCTTTACCCAGCTTCAAGTTGTTTGGGCTGCTCTTTCTCTGCGCATACAACTTTTCTTGTTGTAACCCAACTCATAATTTTGACTGTAGGAAATTTATTTTCTCTTTCTGAACAAACTACCCTATTTCATACTGTATGTTGAGTTATTCCTATTACTTGTCTGTCCTGCATGAATGTATATCTCCAGTCACCCAGCTCTTACTGGCCTTGAAAAAATTTTCCCATGTCTTTTTCCTTCCGTCCATATGCCTGCACTCTCTTTTGACCATTTTCATCTCACCAGGACAAAAATTTCCATAATCCATGAATCACCCCCCCTACTACCACCATACAGCTATGTTACTTAAATATATAAGTTCTAAAGTACTGTCTGGAGTCTACTCTATTGCATACAAAGGAGGATCAAAGGAATCCTCCAGCCAGAGACTTTGACATGTACTACACACTTCTAATCAGCTTTCTTCATCATCCAGATGTCAGGGCACCACAGAGGACAGGCCTACAGCAGTAAGAAGGACTCAGAAATGATTTACTTCCGCTCCACAGTCCAAGTAACCTTCTGCAAGGTCTCTGGCAGGCAGTGAGTGGTTGACCCATTATTGCCCATGTACTCATATTGACAGTGCACAGAGGAGGATGCTGGGCAGAGGGGCTGTCCCTGTTGCCCTATTAAACCAGAAACAGGCTCAGAGATGGACTGAGGCTGTTTCTCCCTCAGAACAATGTCTCCCTTAAACATCCCACTATAATGAGCTAATGCTGTCTGTTAATTATATTTTTTTGAAAAAAGGTCACAAGTGTACTGAGTGACCAACACCAAGCATTCTTTCTAAGCTTCTGTGAGAAAATGCACAACTCCCTGGAAGATGCTTATGGATTTCTAATTGAGAACCTGTCGACTGGGAGCCTGACGCTTGTGGAGTTCAGAATGGACAGCATCTGTCAGGTCTATGTCATGTGTCCCCCATAGTACTATTCCTTTCCAGTGCTTCTGAGGAGGGTCACCTGTCCTAGTTCTCTTGGAGGATGGTGTTATCTCGAGAAAGCTAGGGGTTGTCATCATACTGGTTGCCACCTCACATGTGGGCTATGTCCATTGCCCCTCAAGTTCTGTGAGCACACAGAGAACGTACACGGTACCCAGGATGCAGAAGTAGGGCCTCCATATTGCCTCCACTTCAAGGAAGTCTGGCTATTCTGATGGAACTAAAGGTGAAGATGTCAAGGAATATGAAAGGGGGACTGAGAGGAAGTGTTAGGGGGTAAACAAATAGCTGACACAGACATAGATAAACCCACAAGAGAATATTGAGAACTAGCTGACATAAGAGACCAAGAAAGTATGGTAGCAAAATCTGCACAGAAGGATTTGGCTTCTAATTCCTAGAGGAAATCTGTTCAGAGCTTTTATCCAGGATTATTCTCTGAGCAAGTTCACGCAAGGTGGACACTCAACCTTACTTCTGTATGTTAGTTAACAATGACTGCCCACAATTTGTGACTAAGTGTTCCTAAGAAATAGTTTGTGGCTGATAAGCAACAGAAACTGTGCCTTGCCAATATCTTGGCAATTCCTCAAAGGCAGAGTCACCCTCTCCTGTTTACTATAGTAACAGATCATCTTTTTCTTCATGACATTTGATGCTAACTGCCTGAATGGCCCATGGACTCTTTCTTGGAAAGCTCTCTCATCCTGCAGGTGACCTCTAACTCTTCCTCAGGGACTCAGTGGGAGCTCTTCCTCTGTAACCTCCTCTCAAGTTGGTCCAAGCAAAGGTGACCTCACCTCCATTTTGAAGACCATGTGCATTTCACACATCCCTGCATTCAATGCAGGTCTTATTTTACTGCAATTATGGAAGACAAGAACAAGAAAGTGACTAAGCTGAATGACAGAAAGTGTGGTTTATACATTCTATATTCTCTATTTGTGTGATATCAGGGATACAATACATTTTTAGTATGTGTGAGAAAGGTTAGAAGCAAGGAAGGAGGAAGGAAGGAAGGAGGTACAAAAAGAAAGAAAGGTAGTGACTCCTGTTTGAAGAATTCATCATCTAAAGTGTTAGAATGAGGTAGGTAATTGGAGAAAACTGAGCTAAACAGAGGGAGAATGTGATAAGTACAGACTGAGATTTTCTCCATAGTTCCCAGATACATTTCTCCTCTTCCTGTAAGACTGGAAATTTTCTGCTGCCCAGGATAGAAGCTGGAAATTGGGCTTCCTGCAGACTCTAAGTTGCTCACCCATGGATCTATGACTCCTTAATATTCATACTTCTCACTTCATAGAAGAGGCCACAAGCTCTAGAAAGGACAGCTCCTCTGTCCAGGAGTCGATCTCTGTGAGGTTATAGAGAGTAGATGTCAATGCCCCACATGACCTTTGGATGTGGTTCCACTTCTGTATTAGACGTCAGAACATCTGAGAGGGCACAGGGGCAAAAGAGAGGTCACTGTGTGGAAAACTGGTCCAGGACAATTACATTGTGGACCAGACCAGGAGCCCATCTGAGACCAAGACAGTGGGGAATTGGTGATCTTCTGCTCACATGAACCTTTTTCTTCCTTTGATTGTCATCTTTACTAACACCAACCCCATTAAACACTGAAGCAAGGGAACTCCTGAATGGATCAGGAATTTGGTTTCCCATGTGTCATGGTTACTTTTCTCATCTCTGAGACAAAATACTCGGCATCCAAAGTTAAAGGAGGAAAGGTTTATTTAGCTTACAGTTTTCAGAGGTTTCAGTCCATAATTGGCTCATTCCAAAGAAGGGTGGTACATGGCAAAAGGGCAGCAGTTCATGGTGGGGGAGCAGTACAAGCAATAAGAGCAAAAAGGGGATAGGAGTAGACCTCTTTCCCTCTCTCCTATATTGCATGCATGCTACCCGCCCAGGGTGAGTGTAGTATTCACAGCTCCAACCCCAGCACTGGAGAATGAACCAATCACAAACTCTAGATTCAGCCATCTCCAAAAAGCCCACTCCCATGACCTCATGAGGCTTTGGGGGGACAGCCAGACACAAATAATACACCATGGCAGATACCTAAGGTGAAAGTTTTAGGGCTCCTGAACAGGAGAAGCTGAGGATGAAAGTTTTAGTGATGGAGTGGGAAGTCAGCGCCAACTCCTCTTGAGACATGTGGAGAAAAAGGACCTCAGCAAGACTCACCAAGGCTGGGAGAGGCCTTCACCACAGTGTTGCCCTCCACTCCAGCCAGCTTGAAGGGGGTGAGGCCCTGGTGATTGGGCATAAGCTCCAGGCACTGCAAGTGGTTCCCTACATCATAGGATAGCAGCAAGTTGTACATCTGGCAGGTGACAGTTTTGTTGGGCTGCAGGATGAAGATGTATAGCATGGTGCTTCCTGGGAAAGTCAGACTCTCGTGCAGTCACCAGCCTAACATCCCTGATGACCCCATTGCCATCCTGCGATGGTCTGTCCCCTCCTCCCTGCAAGCCTCTGCAGAATCCTGTGATTCATGCCCATTCAGTTTCTACCTAGTAAGTCTTGAGCCAAGATGTCAGCTCCGTGCTCTATGAGCAGCTACACAATCTCCTCACTACACACTAAGACTGCAAAGAACAGAAAGTACTCCCCTGGGACACAGAGGGATCAGTGGCAGGAGACAGCAAGATGACAGGAGACATCAGAGTGACAGAATGAAGGGGCAGTGTGCCCCAGGCGACTGCCTCCTCCTCCCTACACCCAGGTTGAGTGCCAGGGACACTTGTCCAGCAGAACCAGAGGAAAGGGCAGTGTAGAAGTTATGGGGGGTGGGAAGTGGCCTCTGGCCTTTGGTCCTGCAAGGGCTGTGGTATCTCAAGACAACCCACCTTAGCCCACTTTCTGTGTGCAATTTCATTCTCCTCCCAGTTTTGCCAGCCTGGCCTTGGTGCTCACCATAATAGACCACGTTGTTGGGGCTGTGTTGGGAGGGTGGCCACTCGAGTAAGCAGGACGTGCACCAGGTTCCCGTTCCGGTGTTCTGGCTTGTGACGGTGATAGGCAAGGCAGTTTGTCCTGGGCAGAGAGAGCTGTCATCCCAGGTCTGTCACTTGCCCAGTTCCTGCAAGGGCACAGTAACCCCACACCTTGAGCCCTTGCAGGTGCTCCCTGACAGTCTTCACGTAGACTTCTTTCTGCTCAGGGTTCCACAGAGTAGCCGGACACTAGGGGCCACTACTCCTTACCCAGCTCATTGTCCCTACACCGCTGCTATTGGGTACCAGGGGTCTTGCTATCAGTCACTCTAATGACCCTACAGGGGAAAGACATGGAGATATGTCCTCAGGGACCGTGGGAAGATTGGAAGGAAATACAAACAGGAAATCCAGGAAATTGGGAAATCATGGCTGCTCTGTGTGTAAAGCAGAACCAAAAATTCATGAGAACCTTCCCTCCTAACCTCCCATCAATCCCCCAGACCACCCTTCCCAGGTCCAGGTGAAGAAATGACAGCCATCCCTCCCTTCCACTGATAGTTACCATGCAGCAACATCACCTACAAATGACTCACACAAATTGGGCTCTGTGACCAGGTAACAGGTGGCCTCCATTAGCTGCATGGTGACCCCTGAGTTGTCATAGAGGGCTGAGACATGCAGTGCCATCTCCCCCAGTGCTCCTGGAGTGGAATAGGACAAGGATATCAGGCACTTTCTATAGTTCCTCAGGGAAAGAACACCTCCAAATTCCCCTTTCAACTCCCCCACGCCCTACCAGTCCTGGGTGAAGGGAACAGGTCCTTCTGCCCCGCTTGTATCCCATTATCTTCTGGGCTCTTTGTCCAAAGGCACAATTTTGGTCCAGCAGAGGTCTCTTAAGAGTGCCCAGATCATTTTCCTTGGCTACCTGAAGCAATGGAGGTGCTAATATCCTGAGGGAAGGTGACTAGAAATCAATCATAGACTGTCACAGAAAAGCCATGAGCAGAGCCATTCTCTGACTAAGGATCACAACTCCCATAACACGTGTGCAAACAAACTGGCTTTGTCCCTCTTGAATTCTCTGTAGGGGATCAAGGACTGATGTGAGAGTTGGGCGTAGGCTGGTCTCAAGGATTCCCTGGAATTCCCTGTGCTTCCCACCATGTCAGCCTATTGCCTTTGTGATTCTGATGGGAGAGGAGCTTAATAGGAGGCTCCATTTCCTTTAGAGAGAAGAAGGCCAGGTCTGGATGCATGACCAGGAGGACCTGCAAGGATGTGTTTAACTTGGACCCCTTTTTCTGAGACGACTGTTTCAGGAATCTGGGAGAAGAAAGAGGGAGCATTTCCCTGGGTCCCCAGGTACCCAGGCCTAAAAAACCTGCTCTGTTCATCCAGAGAGTTTGGAGATCACAGTAGTGGGAAGTGGTTTGTCAGCTGATAAAACCTAAGAAGCCTATAGAACTGGTGAGCTGCTCAACTTTCCTGTTCTCCTTGTGACCATGTAGACATACATCTCTGCTGGACCTGGACAGTGTGGGCTGGGCTAGGGACCCTGTGTCTGTCCTGTGCTTGACCCTTGGATATGAGGTTCTAAATATTATTCATAACTGAGGCGAATTGGAGGCAGGCTTCCACAGGTCCCTTGAAGGTTACTTTGCTGAGATCATGACAGAGTCGGAGATAAAGGGAGGGTCTGGCTTTTTAGATGAGATGAGGAATAGGACTCAAAGCTCGCACAGTATCTGGAAAACCTGGAGGTCATGGGGAACTTCAGGACAGATAAACAGACTGAGGAGTGGAGCCCCTGATGTCCTCCGGGTCCAAATTTGTCCTTTCCAACTGCCTTAGCAGCCAGTGAGACATTTGCTAGTTGAGGAAGCATATTTGTATCTCTGATGACGGCCCCAAGGGAGAACTGCTGAGTGAGAGGTCCAGCTGGCCCCAGCTCACCCAGGCCCCTGACCCACTGGAGCCTGTGTCCTTGACGAACTTAGGGTGGGCAGTGTTGGATGCCAGAGTTCACTTCTGTGCTGAAACCACTAGGTAGAACCTTTCTCTCTCTCCTTAGCTTCATTGATTCTCTGTCAGAGAGCACTCTGGTCCTATTGGTCCTACTGCAGGTAGGGAGGTTTAAGTCACATTGCAGGCCAAAGTAGAGGCTGCTTAACAAGTGGTCATCTATCAGGAGGACTCAGAGCAAAATATGAATGCACGGCCCCTGATCCACCTTATTTAGAATTTCAAGTTGGGGGGAAGCAGGACCCTGAATCTCACCCACGGTGCTCTGAGGCACAGGGGTTCAAATCAAGCGTAGCTGTCTGTTCCTCCTACCCCAGCCAGCTCCGGAAGCAGGCCCAGACACAGGTCCCTGCCCTTCCCCATGGAGGCTGCCCCTGCCCACACTGCTCTCCCTGGGTCTGGAGCTCAGGCCTGAGCCATTGCAGAACCGACACAGGTAGAGCAGTCGCACCTGAACGCAAGGCTCAGGAGCAGCTCAATCTCATTCACTCTTCTTGTACTCAGCAGCTGTAATACATGGAAAACTGTGCTATATGCTCTCAACTACTCTAGAGGCCGAGGCAGGAGGGTCACACATTGTAGCCCAACCTGGGAACTTTGCAAGACCTCTTCCCGAAGTATAGCAAAGACTTGGAGAGGTAGCTCAGGAGTACAGAACCTGACTAACATTCACCAGGCACTTTTAATACTACTATTAAAAAAATAAGGAGAAGCAACAGCAGACTCAGGGCTCTCCTCTGTCAGCCAGACTGGGAGACCAGAGGTTTACATCTCCCCTCCTCTCTTCAGCTTTCCTCTCCTCCGCTCATCTTGACGACAGCCTGTCTTCCCTCTGGCTCCTCTCCTACCTCCCCTACTAAAGTTCTACCCACTGCACCTCTCTCGGTCTGGTAGCATCTACCACAGGAAGCCTTAGTAGAGTGCGGCCGGGATGTCTTTCAGGACTGGAGCCGGAAGTTTCTCACTCACTGCCACGTCCCAGGACCAGCACAACAAAGTTGCCTGACCGCTGAGTTCCTACGTAGTGAGGAAGAACAGGAAACACACGTAGATATTGATTTTTAGGGAATACCCTGTCACCTCATACGCCCATAAGCATCTAGGAAAAGGATTCTAATAGTAGTTTTTAACATAGTGATTTTCATTGCATGGTTGAACTAGCCACTTTAAAATACTTTCCTCTGTATTTTTGAATATATATATATATTTCCTATATTAATTTCCCTTTTGTCACTAGGCATCAGAGAGATGGTAGCTTCTTTTTATGTTAGGAAACTGAGATTCTAATCACTCAAAATATACAGACTGAGGTTAGAGAATTTATTTTTATAGGTCAATGGGTACAAGACAGAGGTCAGTAAGGTCACTGCCTACTTGAAATTTTCCTAAGAAGTGAGCCAGCCCTCAGTGTCCCAGGGAAGGCAGTCATCCCGTGCACACATCCATAGTCCTCCAAACGTCACTGCCAGGGGGCCAAAAGGTCCTTGTCCTCCATGGCAGGCCTGGGGCCCCGAGGCAGGCTTTCCCCAGATCCACCGTGGGAGTCTCGTCCCCCTGCCTCTCCTGCAGACTGACTCCCTGGTCCTCCACACCAAGGAGCTTGGAGAGGAGTCTGCAGCACTCACGGCTGAGCGTACAGAACGGGCCAGATGAGAGAAGACGGTGTTTCAGCCTGGAGGAGCCAGAGGGCTGAGGGTAGCAAAGGAGAACAGGGGGTGAGGATGCAGAATGGCTCCTTCCTGGGGCAGACGCGCACCTCGGTCTCTCTGCACTCGGGTGCTTGTCTCTCCTGGCTCTGTCTCTGGGTCTCTCTTTCTTCTCTGTGTCTGTCCCCTCAGCTCCTCGTCTCTCTGTGGCAACCTGCATCTCTGTCTCTGTCTCTCATGCACACACGGCTTTCTCACTCTCCCTCAGCTCCACCCCATCCTGATTCCACCAGACCCAGTGTCCAAGTCAAGCACCAGGCAAGCCCAGTACCTGAGGACCCTTATTTCTGCCTCAGGTCTGGGACTGCTCCCCGTAAGCCTCTCTCTTCAGTGTCTGCATGGAGTACTGCGAAGCTGCCTCTTCATATACAAAAGTCTAAATTGTAGGCCTGCTTTGCCTGTTGGCAGTTGTGTGGTCTTCAGTGAGAGAATCATTCTTCTGTGAACCTCAGTTTCCTCATCTATATAATGGGTACAGAGTGTTAGCTATTACTTTTGAGGACTGGTGGCCCTGGAGTACATGTGACAATACCATCAGATGACCCACACTGGCCATCCTAGAAGCCTCTGCCATCCCCTTCTGCCCCCCCTCCACCCTCCTGCCTGGCCATGGAATGCTCTGCTGAGCTGGAATGGGGGTCAGACCTGTGGCTGTGATGTCACAGAGCACATGAAGTCAGAGGTTTAATGGCAAAGAAGAGACCAAAACGGTACCGCACAGGGGTAAGGACTGGGACACGGAGCGGGCAGCAGCCTGCTGGGCACTGGGAGCAGGGGCAGGAGGTGTGGTGGGTGGGCAGCCCCATGACCTCCCTGGGCTCCCAGCCCCACAGGGCAGCACTCCTGGCTGCAATCGTGCTGCTGTCGCTGCTGCTGAGGGTGGAAGTGGTGGAGACTCAGCAGGGCAGCCCAGGCCCAGGGGACAGGAGCCTAGAAGAGAAGATGCCCCCTGCGGGTAGGTGAGGAGGTGGACGCGAGTGTGGAGGAAAGGGCTGTGCCAGTCTGAGGTCGGGCTCTGGGCAGCTGCTCTGGGGAGGCTGGCTCTCAGGTGGGTCGGGGCTATGGCAGACCACGGCAGGTCCCTGTTACCATGGAGTGACATGCGGGCGTCATGTGAGTAGATCTGGAGCAGGAGTTCCTCACCAGCGACAGCACGGGCCAGCTGCAAGTGCATGCAGCTCCCGTGTGGGTGAGCACGCGTGTTTGCTCAGGAAGAGGCTGTGGTTTTCGCCACACTGGAAGGTGGGGTCGCACTTTGGAGGAAGCAGCATTATACCTGTGTGTGTGTGTGTGTGTGTGTGTGTGTGTGTGTGTGTGTGTGTTTGTTTAGGGTCTTTGAGTCAGGCTGTGCTTGAACCCAGGTCAGAAGAGATCTCTGGACAGAGCACCACCCCTCTGGTCAAAGCCACGGCCGTGGCGAGTGGGCCGAATGCCCTTGGCCCTTCCGCGTCCTGATTTCTTCCCCGTTCTGGTTCAGGGTCAGGCTAGGAGCAGACCAGGGCCAGGCCCGCCCTTCCCTGCCCTTTCCTCCTGTCCCAGAGCAGGGCCAAGAGCAGTACGAAGAGCACTTCATGGCCTCCTCGGTGGGTGAGCAGTGGCAGGAGGTGGACATGGCCCAGCAAGAGGAGGACATCACCTCGGAGACAGCAGGTGTCCAGGACCACCTTTTTGATCTCGCTTTCTGCTTTAACCTGGCCAGCATCGTGGT
>PVJX010025723.1:0-26627 GCA_004027295.1 Dolichotis patagonum | reverse complement strand
ATATTGAATTTCTGGGATCTTGATTATTATGTGTCTGGGTGTAGCTCTGTTTGGGTTGTAGGTGGCTGGAGTTCTGTATGCTTCATACCTCTGCATATCATTTCTTTTTTCTATGCTTGGGAAATTTTCCTTAATAATTTCTGTGAACAGCCTTTGCAGTTCTTCTGTTTTGACTCCTGCTTCTTCATTCACATACTTTATTCTTAAGTTATAGATCCTGTTGTCATCTTCCAGTCTTTGTATATTTACTGCTTGTTCCCTTGTTATTTTTAAGAGATCTTCCCTTTCATGGTCACACATTGCAAGCCTGTGTTCAATTTTTGATAGCCTATCTTTGGTTTCTTTCAAGCAGTTTTGCCAGCTTTCTATGGAGTCTTTAGTTTCCTGATAATCTCTTTGAATCTGCTTCATGAATTTTAGTTTTTTTCTGTAATCTTCATTAAATTTTTCTCTCCTTTTGTGTTCCTCCATTCTTCTGTCTGTGTCTTCTTGAGAGGTACCCAGCCTTTCTTTTATTAATCTACTTATCTCTTGTTTATTTTGAATTAATATTTCAGTTTTATTCCCACTTACGAGGTCCTGAAGATATCTCTTTATGTCTGCTACCACTGTGTTTGATGTTGCATGTTTGCTGACCTCAATCTCTTTTGTATTTTCCTCTCCTGGATTGATGTTCTCATCGATTGGGGGTTGGGGGCTGGGGTTTTTTTCTTATTTCTCCCTTTTGTCATGCTTTTGGTTCATTCCATACAAGTGTACAGTGTAATTCCCAGACCCTTTTCTTGTTGGTTAAGGCTCCTCTAGAGAGCACAGGCTAGGAGCTTTTGCCCACTTCAATAGGCTATCAGAGAGTATAATTCACACATGGGCAGTGTGTGCTGGCTCCTCCCCTCCGGGCCAGTCAACCTTCACAGGCCTTCACTACATAAGTGTGTGGTGATCTCAGGGAATTAATTTGTAGTGACTCACTGGGCCCTGGCCAGGGGTGCAGCCTAGTCCAAGCAGATTCCACCAATCCACTCAGCAAGGGGCGCAACCAACTGAAGCCACTTCCCTCTGGAGTTAGGGCTCTCCTGCCCAAATCCAACATGTCGTCCAGTCAGTTTCGTCTTTCCCATGGGTCTTATTCCCATCACTCACCACCTGTTGCTGCCGGTCCCTGAAACTGCTAGGTTCCCCGATCTCCAACTTCAACGCGGCTGTGGTGCGAATTCATGGTGCCTCTGGGTGGGTTGCATGCAGGGCCGGTCCGGGTGAACCACACGTCGGGCTGTTCAGCTCTTCGCTCCGCCACTCCAGCCAGTTGCTTCGGCACAGATTGCTTGGATTCAGGCGGCTCGAGGAGGGCACTGTTCTCGCTGATCTTATCTTCACTAATAGTAGCCCCAGGACCTCATATTAGAGTGGATTTTTGCACTTTAGTTTCTTCCGGGGTTGTGAGAGTCCATCTCTCTCTGTTTGGGTCTCTCCATGGTGTTTTACTCTGGCATTTGAGCTGTTTCTCTCAGAGAGGGTCCCTCTCCTACCAGTCCACCATCTTTGGACTTCCTGGAGTTCTGTTATTTCTTTGCTGAATTTCTGTCTAGTTGATCTGTCCCTCTCTGTCAATGTAGTGTTAAAATCTCCTGTTATAATTGTGTTATTGCTTATTTGACTTTTCATTTCTGTTAATATTTGCTTTGTATAGCTGGGTCCTCTGGCATTTAGTGCATATATATTTAAGATTGTTATCTCTACCTCTTGAAGTTTTCCCCTGACTAGTATGTAGTGATCTTCTTTATCTCTTTCGATCATTCTTGGTTTGAAGTTCACATTGTCTGCAAACAGGATTGTTACTACCACTTTTTTTGGTTTTCTGTTGCATGAAGTATTGTTTTCCATCCTTTGACTTTCAGTGTATGTGTTTTCTTTTGGGTAAGATGGGTTTCTTGTAGACAGCATATGGTTGGATGTTGTTCCTTGATCTATTCTGCCAGTCTGTTTCTTTTGATTGGTGAGTTGAGACCATTTACATTAATGGTTATAACTGTTATATATTGGTTTATTGTTGACTTGTTATCTTTCTGCTGTTGTATCTTTAGATTTCCATTCTATTTGTCTACCTTGCTTGGTGGTTTTAACCTATGTGTATCTAGAATGTCTTTCAGTATTCTGTGTAGGGTTGGTTTGGTGTTCATGAAGTTTTTCAGCTATTCTTTGACATGGAAGTATCTTATTTCTCCAGCCATTTTGAAGGACAGTTTTGCAGGGTATGCAAGTCTGGGTTGGAAGTGGTTTTCCTTTAGGATCTGATTACTTCACTCCATGCTCTTCTTGATGTCATTGTGTTGAGAAGTCTGCTATGATTCTGATAGGTTTTCCTCTATAGGTGATCTGTCTTTTCTCTCTAACAGCTTTTAGTATTCTGTTCTTATGTTGGGTTTTTGGGATGGTGATTATTATATGTCTGGCTGTGGTTTTATTTTGGTTATGGCTATTTGGAGTTCTATATGCTTCACTCTTCCAAATGTCAGTTTCCATTCTCATATTTGGGAAATTTTCAACTATTACTTCTGTAAACATCCTCTTGATATCATTTGGGGTGTCCCCTTCTTTTTCATTTATCCTTATTAATCTTATGTTATTTTTCTTTGCATCATCTTGCAGCTGTTGAATTGTTATTTCCTGATTCTTCGTTATCCACATCTTCGTTAAAAGATCTTTCCTTTCCTGTTCACTAGCTGTGATCTTATCTTCGAGGTCTGAAATTCTTTCTTCACTTTCATTGAGGCAGTTTTTACAGCTTTCAATAGAATTTTTGATTTCCTGTATATCTCTTTGAATCTGCTTTATGTATTCTGTTTGTTTCTTATAATGTTAAGGGATTCTATCTGTTTGCTTTCTTCCTCTAATTTTTTAGCTGTGTCTTCACTAGATGTGTTCACTATTTCTTTCACTACTTTTATCATTTCTCTTTCACCTGGGCAATTATTTCTAATTTGAATTTTTCCCTAGCTTCTCCTAGTTGCTTCTTTATTTCATTTCATGGATATCATTTCAGTCATTGCAGGTGTATGGCTTCTATTTTCTTCTATGTACATGGCTCCCAGGCTTTCTTGGGATGGGCTGGTGATTTGAGCCTGCCTTTTGGTCTTTCCTTTTGTCATTTTTCTTTATTTCCTTGGTTTGAGTGGTGTTCCAAAGCTCCCTCTGGGTGTGTCGCAAATCTCCTACTGCACCCTCAGCTACTGGAGCAGTCTCAGCTCCTCTGCAGGTACTTGGCTCCCTAAATTGAGAGGCTGAAGCAGGGTGTGGAGGACTGTTGCCACAGAAACCCCTGGGACACAATCCCTTGTCCTAGGGGTGTGGATATGAACTAAACCACTGGCAGCCCTGGTCTCAAGCTGTCCCCAGGCCAGCCCAATTGAGCTCAGAGTTCTCTTGCAAGGTTTCTGCCTCCTGGACTGAAACAAGACCACTGAGCATGGTTGACTGAGGCCCTGAAATCTGCTGGACCCAGTCCAGCCTCCCAGTAGCTCCCTAGAAACTCAAAAGCTGGAACATGGGTCTCCAACTTTCCCCAGGTACCGGAACTCACCTGGGGCAAACTCCACCCCTCTGCAGATTCTTGGCTTTCTTAATTGAAATGCAGAAGCTGGGCATGGAGAACTGGGGCCAGCAGAGCCTCTGGGCATAATCCCCTGTCCTGGGGGTGTGGATATGAACTCAGCAGCTGGTAGTGCTGGTCTCAAGGTTGTCTCCAGGCCAAACCAATTAAGCCCAGAGTCCTCGTGCAAGGTTCCTGCCTCCTGGACTGAAACCAGGTCACTGAACGTGGTTGACTGAGGTCCTGCAATCTGCTGAACCCAATCCAGGGTCCCAGTAGCTCCCCAGAAACTCAAAAGCTGGAACGCAGGTCTCCACTTTCCCCAGGTCCCCAGAACTCACCTGGGGCACACTCTGTGCCATTGCAGATTCTTGGCTCTCTTAATTGAAATGCCACATAAGCCTTTCTTAAAATGTATTCTTTTAGCCTCAGATACTCCTCTTTCCAAGTGCATGAGCATGGAACCAGATCAATATCCACATCCCAGGAATCAAAGGAGCTCAGGTTGGGACTGTTCCAGATACTGGGTGATCCTGGCAAAAGATTTCCATTTCACTGTACTTTCTTTTCATCTTGTACTTGCTTAAATGAATTGTAAGCCCAAACAAAGATAAGTTACTGACAAACTGATGGACATCATTATGCCTGTTTGTTTTTAATTGCACCAATCTTTTCAATTTCCATGGGAAATGATATTGCTTTATGTATTCTTCAGGTAGCAAGGAGTTAGACCACTGAATTCCACAAGGCCATTATGTCCAGGGCCAGGAGCCCCTGTGGGGATTCTGATAGTTGTTAAGACTACCCATTTCATCTATCCACTAAGAAACTGAGGCAATTATTACACTGTATTTCAGTCTACTACACCTACTTCAAGGGCAGAGGAGATCAATACAACATATCAAAAGAAAGTCTGGCAAATGGGATTTGATAAATTTTATTTTGGAATCACAGGTTTTAGTGTTAACTCAGGTATAGTACCCAAGAGAAATCACAATTTTCAGAAATTCCTTCTGTCTGTGTTGAAGGCAGGAGCAGGTTTCACACTGTAAGCACATGGTTGGAGAAATACATGCCCCAAATGTACTGAGGTTTTCTTATCTCCAAGCCACTCTGTGGTTGAGAACTGACTTGCGCTGGAGCCTGGGAATATGCTGTGACTCTAGTGGTGCCCGAGTCAAGATTCAGATATAGGTTCTTTTCACATAAGGCAATGAGCCCAATTCTTATTTCCTCAAGATTAAATAGCAAACAGACTGCTGTGCAGGTCAGACCATTTTCTGACATTGCATGTTATTACAAGTGTATCTATTCCCTTTCTACCTCCTTTCTTTTGGATGGAGACCTTCACAATCAACAGTCTCAGTCTACTATGCCTAGTTATTGAGCATCACCTTCTTCTCTCACCAACCTATTCTTTAGGGTAAGGAAGAAGATCATGTTGGGGCTCTTCATTAGGGAATGATGGGAAGCTGAATTGGAATTTCTGTCTAATTTACTCTTCCCAAAGTCCTTTAAATCCCCTCTTTATACAAGGCAAGGATATTTTCTGACCTTTTGGTGTCACGTAGTGCATTCCTGTGTTTGATCTCCCTTTGAATGTTTGACTCCATGAGTAGGTAGCACTGTGGCCAGCTGTCTTGGCAAACACCCTTAATGCAGGCACATGCTGAGTGCTCCTAGATCAGTGGTGATGGCCACTCAGTCCAAAATTTTGTTCTACTGTCTTTGATCTGACATCTTCTAAACTTGTAATGTAAATTTACCCTAGATTTTTAAAAAAATATATGTGAAGAAATGCTTTTCATTCTCTCTGAGAAAAACTTTCTTCCTCTCTGTTCTATTAGGATTTTCTAAGATCAGCTCTTCCAGTCTTCTACCTATACATTTTATCCTCCAGTCCTGCTCACTGATTAGCAATAATGAGGAGAAGGTGTTGAAGGACATTGTCAAATAGTAAGCATTTAAATATGAGTCCGAGGGTCATTTAAATTCTCGGGAGTCTTCAGGTAGCCAGTTCTAGTTCAAGTGTAAGAAAGCCTCACTTTTCCAGCAAGTACCTTAACTTTGACAAAGAGCTCTAGACATATTGTTATTTGGGTTAGAATTATGATTTAGTAACAAATTATCAGTATCTGGTTTGGTGTCTTGTATTCCAGATCTGTGTTTACAAACGTGAGGAATTCTTTCAGGCGGTCACATGTGGACATAGACTGCAGGAAAGAAACATGAAGTGAGGATGAGAGGAGGTCATGAGAAGGGGCAAAGAGACTTGATAAAGAAACATTCCAGTGATGTGACTTGTAGAAGATCTTGATTTAAATGAGGAATTCGATTTAAATGATTTTGAGAAGATTTTGATTTAAGTGAGAGATTTGATTTAAATGATTTCCAGTGAGAAGGAATGGAACAGTGATTTCAAGAGATGTTTGAGAGGTAGAATCAGAAGGGCTTGATGAGAGTCAGTTCTGATGAGTATAGCAGAAAGAGCTTTCTGGAAACTGAGTGGATCCGTCTACTGTGGCAGAGTGTGTAAGAAAAAAATGTAGGGTTGGCCAGAAAGAGAATGAATCTGTCTCCAGACACGTTCAACCCAAAGTGCTTGTTTGATTTCTAGTTGAAAACATCAGGGAAAGTTTGGCTAGTATATTTTAGTGTTCCTTGGGACATGGAGGGAATCCAAAAAGACACAAGTCCTCCACGTCTAATCAAGACATAGCATTTGTCATTCTGACCTCGTTTTTACCTCTATTTAGATATGAAGGGGCTTCTTATAGAAGATTCAGGGACTTGTCCATTTGTTTAATAATGTTGGTCTAATAATGTGTTGTACATGACTTGGAATTACTGCATATGAACACCCACCTCAGAATAGCCAGTCATTTTTATTAGCTTGGCCAAATTTTCCAGGCATCTGTAGCTGGTAGGGACTTAGCAAATGAAAGAATATAGGATAATTTTGTACATTATACAGTTTCTCCCAGGGCTCTGTATTTATAAAGCAGTTCCCTTTCTGATTTGTGGATTTGAAAACGTAGTTTCACCCTTAAGGAATTTCTTATGAGATTTCTTCCCTTCATCTTAATTGTACCATGACCCTTGATTTTGAAGCAGACAAAATTTTCCCCAAGCACAATTTCCTTCGAAATACTTTCTCCCAGACACAGAAAAACGCTGAAAGCTTCATCTTGCTGTTCCCTCAGTAACTCTGCAATGTTGTCAGTGAGAATGGCCCTGAATTCTGTTTTGGCTGCTGGTCCCCCATTGCTGGTCTTTAGCATTCACAGTCCTTTGCAGAGGAAGCATGAGAAAAAATGCTGCACATTGTGAAAACTTGTGTTGCATTCATCATATTCTACCTTGGTGCACAAAGATAACTGACCTGTAAACACCATGCAAAACAACAACAGGTCTTTATATATGTTTCACAGAAAATATTTCTGGTAGTTGAACTTGTTTGGCTAATGAAAAAGGTTTGTAACTGATTTCTTTAAAAAGTCTATGCAGTGCAATTCTTCTGGCGTTGGTGCCTGGCACCAGTTTTGGAGAATGAGTAAAATCTGGCTTGGCTGGAATTCGTAGATTGTAAGCACAATCTGAGAAAGGGCTATTCCCATGTCCTCCATCTCAAAAAGATGGTCACATGATTCTGCCCCCACTAGGTCAGGATGCGGAGAGGAGTAGCCAGGAAAAACATTGCCTTTTTGTATTTCTTTTGGATTCAACTTGTCCTGAAATATCCAGAGACAAAAATGACTTCTGTTGTTTTAGTAGCAGTAGCATGAACAACGCTCTTCTTATTATTCTCTAAATTGTGTGCTACTGACTGACATTGAAGAGGTCAAATTCAAAGTGCAACTCCTATTGCTAGATTTCTGCAAAATCTGCTTTTTTCCAGGGTACTTTTATGAATTTTCTTGAGAAACTATTTTTGGCCATTTATTGTGGAGGGAGTATAAGTGAATATGGTCTTTGTACCAAAACTGAGCAGTACATTCTGTATCAAGTGTGGTTTATAATAAAGAACTTAATGTTGTCAGCTAAAGACTCATAGAAACATAGCTTTTACATTATACATAGTAAATATCAAATACATGCTGATTCAGCTTGGTCTGCGTACCACAGCACCCCTCCAGGTCATCCCAAGGTCACTTTTGGATTTTCACAGTGCTAACAGTTTTCCACAAGATCTTAAACTTGATTTGTATTCAATAGCCAAATGAATCTCCCTATTTATTGCATATATAAGAACAATGGAGACAGTAACTAATAAAGGGTATTCAGGTACTATTCAATACCAACAACTAATAAAAGGTATTCTAGGCATAGCACTGAGCCTTTTTAAATCTTCTTTAATTGTGAAAAAAGACAAAGAGTAGTGGTGTCATAATGTGCTATCCAGGATGTTGAACTAAGGGAAACATTTGGGCTTGGGTGTATGATGGGGTCATGGGAGGAAGCCGCTGGGAGTTGAAGCTGGAAAGACAAGCTAGTGCACTGCTGAAAGATACCTGTGATCCATGCTAATTATCCTGGCCCACAGGGATCTCATTCTCCCTGTTTTGTTCTTGCCTTTTCTTTGGTTCTTATCTTCTCAGGTTTGCTTCTTTCTTTGGCTCTCGCTCTTTTCTCTAGCCATGACTATGATCCCCCAGCCTCCCTGATTCCCTAGGGATTCTGGCCCATGGATTCTGTTTGCCTTGGCCACTCCTACCCTGTTTGGTGTGAACTATGTCTCCATAGCTGGGCTACACAAAGCGTTATTTTCCCCACAGAAGGATGGTGCAAGGAGATATTTGGGTTGACCTACATTCTGTGCTTGAAATAATCTAGCACACCACACCCCTTAAAAACACCTTTCCTTGGGCCATATTGTGAGTAGGGAGGTGAACATCCTGCTAAACGGACATTCTCAACTATCATTTCAGGGCAACAGAAAAAAATTTACCGAGAGGAAAAGATGCTGTAATGTTTTCAGATGAAAGTGAGAGAAATATGCAACTTTTTTGTTTTACAAAAATTATCGGTGGGGGCTATTTTCCAAATGAGCATTAAAGTTTTCAAGGTTAGGAGGGATTGGGCTCATTAAAGTGGCAATGGACTAAATAGTTAAATTGGCTTGTTACTTTTGAGGATAACTAATCAACTTGTAGATATACGGTCCCTTGAATCTTTGTCAATAAGCTGCAAGAGCAGCTGGACTTCATGTCATGTGGAGCATATGAACGTGGAGTGAGTGTGAATCTTGAACATGTAGAGGTCTGAGTTTAGTTTCTAGCAAGAGCTAGCTCTAGAAAACCCAAGGTGTGGTTTGTGAGGATTTAGAAGTTGCAATCACCAAGAGTCATACTCACTTTCATTTAAAATCCACATTAAACTGGTTGCTTTTCCTATTTTGAAAAGCAATGACCAGTGATCATAAAATATATATTTCAGCATGACATTTGACAAACTTTCAATGAGGGATGAGGAATTTGTGCTTAAGTCTTTGATAGCTGAGTTGAATTTTCTGTTCCACCACTGTCTGATTAACATGTTAATTTCTCTATGCCCTATTTGCTCTTTATAAAAAGGGGAATAATAATATGCCTAGCTGCTTCTTAGAATTATTATGGAGATTAAAGGTGCAAATACATGCAAATCTCTTAGAAAAATGGCTAGCTCATAAGTGACTCATGGTCCATAATGCATGTTAGCTGTTGTCGTGATAATGATATGGATATTACCTCTGTGTATTACCTGGAGAACTGTGAGCAGCACTGTGTGTTCCAGAGAGTTATACTCCTACATAATGGAGAAGCTCAAGAATGCTTTCCTTTTCATTGATAAGAACTTCAAGGAGAGCTCTCTGCTTTGTGCTTTTGGTCTTGACTCTGTCAGTGTTTTTGTCAAGGATGTGTAGGAGGAGAAATGTTTTCCAAATTTAGAGCTGAAGTGAAGTAGCACTAAGTTGAAGTTAAAATGAACTGAAAGGTGAAAAGATGATCCAAGACACCCAAAATGCATTTTAATAAGTCTAGATGTGAAGCTTTACCTTATTTTCCAAAAACTACTTGTACAATTCCCTAGGAGAGGACATCTGATTCAGGAATAACCCATACAGCATTTTATGAATCACAGTAAGGACATTATGTACAAAAGCTAAGGCAAACCTGAACTGATGAATGTAACGAAATGATCATCTGTGCACCATACTCTGAGTTTATTCTTTTCTGCTATGTCCATTGTGAATAAGGGTGCAAATCTAACATGATTAGTCATGAGGTGATCACTTAAGAGCAAAGGCAAATGTGGGAAATACAATGCAGGAACACAGTCTTCCACACTAACAAGTGAGAATTAATAAAAGAAAACAAAAAGAAAACCCTCACGTAGAAACATGCTTGAAACGAACAAAATGAGAATCTTGGTTAAGACTTTGTAAAGGAATCCAAGAGGCTGGGAGCTGATAGGAAGATGAATAGTTTTCAGTAAGCCATGACACAAGCAGTAAAAATACAATCAAGAACTACAATCACCGTATAGTATTCAGATGTGGAAGGTGAGGAATGGCAGTGGAGCATAAAAATTGGAAAAGCAGAATTAAATCTCTTCAAGTAATTTGCCTAGTCTCTGGAATGCCCAGAGGGATGGAGGTGGGAGGGCTTTTATTTGATTCCTTTTGGAAGTGTACCTAGAAGTATGGCTTTTTTCTCCTTTTACCACCAGAGATATAGACAATGTGCAATTTTAGCTGGAAGATACATATTATTAGACTTTCAAAGGGAAGAGACAATAAAACCAGCCCCAAGAAAGAGTAGTTAGAAAATTGTTGGGAGGAGCAATTCTGTCCTGTACTCTATAAGAAAGGGATGTTTTCAGAAACAAGAATTGCCTAACAAAGGTGAATTACTAAGGACGATGCCAAAAGCAATCACCTAGGCAGCAAAGAATTCGGAGACAGGTTTAAGAAGCCAGGTTGAAGGATAACTCTCAACTGATGCCAGGGCTAGGAAGTTCATTAATAAGATGAGAAAGGGCACAGTAAAATAGATATAATCTAGTTACAAGAAAGCAAAGTTAATAGATAAAATAAAGCAAGGCAGATAGAAGCAATTAATTTTGAAATAGCAGGATTTGTGAGGGGAAAAGTAAGCAGACTGAATAATTTTTTTTGGAACAGGAAAAGAGGAAGGTGATGATAAGACTGATAATTACAGGGTGAGAAGAATGTTCTCTTTTAGAGTGCAAGAAATTGTTAGACTACCTCAGTTTAAAAACATGGCTCTGAAACAACTGAGTGAAATGAAATCCTAAAATTCAAGATGATGAATGAATACACAAAGTCAAACCACAAATGTATTGAGTACCTAGTGTATCACAGGACCTATCCTCTAATAAAAGAATATTTTTCTTTGAGAAGCTCACAATCTGAGGATAATAAAAATAATAGTATTTATTGAGATTTTCCTATGTGTTGTAGTCAGGGGTTGTACACAGAACAATTAGAATAAGGACATGGAGTTTATAATATTGTTTTATGATGGTCACCCAGAGTTAACACAAGAGAATGCAGGAAATCTGTCCACAACACCAAAGACATAGAATATTTAGCCAAGGCCCAGAATCCCACAGCAATGTCCTGGATGAGTCCAGATGAAGACCCAGAGCTCATGACAATGCCTCCCACAAGTCCAGCTGGAGGTCTAGAGCCCACAAGAAGGACTCACGCCAGTTTCTTTTACAGATCCTTGCTGGGATGGCCCCAAGGTCAGCGGTGGAAGCTAGAAAGTCTATGCCAGCAGGGTGAAGGAGCTGTGCTGATAGGTTGAGGGTTCTACACTGGAGCAGAGAAGTCACACTCACAACAAAGACCAGAACTGTCCTGAAAAGTAACACAGCCGTCCTCAGCAACATGGAGGCCCCGAGCTCCTCCTCCGACAAGCACAGTTGAGTATATGCCAAGAAGTCAGTGTGAGTTCATCCTGGAGATTAAGCGGCACAACTCTTCCTCTCTGGAGCCAGGAAGCAATATGTATCTTGTGATAACTAACTTACATATGTAATCTCATCTAATCCCTACCACAGTATTTTCAGGTAGGCATCATACTATTAATATTGCCACTGTACAAGAAAGAAATGGAGTTAGAGAGGTTTTAAATGGCATGTGTCTTGTAATTCAATGAGAAACTGGCATAACTCCAAAGTGACTTTGGGTACTAAGACTCCACAACATGTGATCTCAGCCACTATTCTAGAATTCTGCCTCTTGGACAGTAGATATTTGTTATTTTTTCCTAAGATCTCTACTTCTTTTGCTGCCAGTTCCTTGATTACCAATTAATGGGGTTATCTGAGGAACAAAACTTTCCTTTGTCCTGAAATACCTCTTCTGAGCAAGTAACATATTATACGAAGTGCCATCACTAGGCATTTCTCCTTTAGGGTCAATTTGTTGTGAAATAGAAAACTTGCTAAAGCATTACTGACCAGTAATTCCTTAGAATTTATCTCCATGTATTCAATAAACCATTTCTGGAATAATTACTAAGTATCAGGGTTGTGCCACCCATTATGAATGTAAACATGAATTAGATGTTTTCCCCACTTTTGAGGCCTGGCACGCTCATGACAATATCCATCCCTTTAGTCCAGGTCACCATTCCTCTCTCCTGGACACCTGAGAAACTTCTGAACTGTTCTCATACGAAGCCCCTCACATTCATTCTCACATGAGTCACAGTTGTCAGTTTTAATGTACCTCTAACCTGTCCATGTTGGAATTCTTTGTTAGCTTCCTGTTGCTCTTGGGATTAAGGCCCCAATTATTAAAATGGCATATAAACTTTGGCATGATATAGCCTTTACCACCTAACTTTCCAGATTAACTTTGCTGTTCTCTGCATCATGGTTCTTTCCAAATTATATTTGTCCACCTAATTCCTCCTCAATTTTTTTTTTTTTTTTTTTGGTAGATCTCCCTCCCAATGTCTCCATCCCAGGAAGTCTTCACTGAGCTCTCCCCTCCTGGACCCCTGTCCTACACTTCTCTTTTTTTTAAAATCAGTACCAGGGACCGAACTCACGACTGCATGCTTGCAAGGCAGGCGCTTATGCCGCTGAGCTAAATCCTCAGCCCCCCGCCCCGTACTTCTAAGAATCAGCTCCTCCTGACTTATGTTCTCCCATAGACTTGTGTGATTTTACTTTCTCAGCATTTATCATAGTTTTGCAATTATCTGATTAGTGTATGGTTCTTTCAGTAGACTTCCTGAGGGCCTGCATTTTGTTTTGTTCATATTTCTATTTTCACATATGGAAGATGCCCAATATACAATTATTTTTGAATTATATGCCATATCCTCTTGATAGCAGGTATTTGTTATTCTTCTCCACTGAGACCCCTAGTTCTTTTGCTACCAATTTCTGACTTGATTTATTCTCTTAATCATTTATACTAAGCTGTGATTTCTACTGCTTCACAGTTTGCACATAAATTCATCTCTCTCTTGCAGTCTACCCCTCTCTACTTCTTGTTCTCCTTTGTATATTTAATGTTTAAACCTTCTGAAAGATTTTTATAATGGCTCAGCTGGTTAGTATTGAGGTTCAAGAAGCATTTTGGGTGTATCTGATTAGTTCCCTTATTAACTGCTGTAAGGTTGACAGGTAGCTGTGTTTGGGTCAGCTGCAAATTTCTTATCCAAACAGATATGGTCATAATAGCAAGATTACAGAGTCCAAATTTCCTAAATCTATGTGTGAGGGACTTTGTGTACCACCTTTTTCAAAAGCTGTCTTGAACATGGAAGACTTCCAGAACCAGCACCCAACATAGCATTTGGAAATATTACTCACTTAATAAGTAATCGTGTGGTGAATGATTAAATAAATGAAAAATGACTGCACTGAGGATATAGAATGGTAGTACTAGTGCTTTGTGCTTCAAATCAGAACACGTATCTCCTGATTACTTTTCCAAAACTTGTTTGACTGTTTTGTATCCAATGTTAAAATGAAATAATAAAATAATTAAAAGATCATCAATAGCAAATGTAAGACCTTAAATATAATGTCAGCATATTACAAAGAATTATTGGTTTTATTTGTTTATTGTTTTTTCTCCTTTTTTTTGTTTAATGTTTCTTTTCTCTGGAAATCTGTTCTCTACAAAAGCAGTTAGAGGTTTCTCCTTAGAGGGCAATGACATCTCCAATGTCTGCCATTTTTTGCAATACTTTCCTATCTATGGTTCAGTGTGGTATATTTACATGACAGTAAATATTAAAGAAATTAAATCAAAGCAAATCATGAAATCAAGGAAAAACTTGATTGCTTTTATCTTTTAAAAGATATTTTGGAGCATGTAGGTGAGAAAACTGAATAACTCTGATAACCAAGGACTAGGGAGGACCTAAAAAGAGTGACACTACTTAAGACTGCATTTGTGATTGGAATAATCTGGTCATTCTCTTAGTAATTTATATATATATTTTAAACATGATTTTGTTGACATTTAAGATAAATGAAGTTACCAAAGTCTTCTTTTGGGGACAGGTTTGCATATTCACTTGTCTCTGCTCTCTGTAACTTTAGATTCAATATGCTTAGCTTATTTTTTCTCACTCTTCTCCTTTGAACTTTGTTTTGTGGTAATTTTAAAGATGCTCTTGACAGTTAAACTTTTTTTTTTTTTGTACAAGGAAATAAACTCAAGCACAGCTTTTGGGACAATAGTGCACTTTTGTTCTCTCATTGAAAGCCTCTGGGATTGGTGGCTGATGAATCACCCTGGTCAGATCCACAGACAAAAGCTCTTCTGATTGGCTGTCACTGGGTCAGGTTCCCACCCTGCCTTATCTCAGTCACACCCTTGTAGGCTAACAATAAGACTGGGTGTAGGGCCCTGTTAGTTTGAGGAGAGATAGTGTGGTTTAGCCTGAGTTGTTGCCCTGTACTACTTGTTAAGGTCTCTATTTCATTCTAGTGATGTCAAGTAAGACAAGAGATGGAATGGCCGTTTTCAAGGACCAAAGTGATACATTCAGTGAGGCATACAGCAAATAGGAAAGAAGACTATCTGCGGTTAGGAACAGAGTGACCTTAGAAGCGCCTATATTATAGGCTGAAAATCTGAGGCAATCCTTTTTTTCAGGATTAGCTGAAAATAACTTTGCAAACGTAATTTTATATAGTGCGCATTCAAACAGCATGGGTGAATCCCTCTAAGAAAAGAGTTATGTTAAGGTAAAAGGTGCACTTAGATTAATAATGGCAAGAAAAAGAGTTAGGTAATGGGTATGTAACTTTTGCACTTACTAAAAGGATGTAAACACAGGCTCCAAAAGCCAACATGTTTGAGCTGCCCCCCCAACCATCTCACTTAGGAGAGAAAGATGTTGAAATCTAAGGAGTGGAGTTTGTGGCAGCACTATAATTATAACTCCAATCTTTTGGCTTTTAGTTGTACCAGTCTCGATATCTGAGACCTGGATTCAAATCTTGCCTATCCTATGTCCTTCAAGTTTAAGTCCTTCAAGCTTTCTAATCTTACAGTGTGGAAATAAATAATCCTACTCTCCTTACTCTCAGGGTAGTCATAAGAATAATAAATGCCAAAGGATTTTGCCAGAAGTTATGTAAGTGTGGGGTTATATTGCATTTGTTTGCTTAATCCCAAGTATTATCATATGATACCATCTGTTTAACAATCTCAATTTTGTAAATAATAAGATAATGACAATGAAAATTTTTACTCCTTGGTGCTGGACACAAGCTGTATATAACAGCGATCAATAAACATGTCTTGATTTAATGAAAAGCAAGTTTTGTGAAACTCAAATGTGCTGTGACAACAGGGCTCATTCTGAAAAAGTCTTGCTTTCACAGAATATATACAAGTAAACTATAATCCAAGACTTAAACTCTGCTTATGAATACTGTGTGCGCCATGGATATTACCTTCCTCTCAAAATGATCAAGGAGTAATAATCCACTGCTGGTCAGGCAGTGTCCTGTAATATCAGGTTACAGGGCCAAAAATCAAATCAGAGTAACTCACCACTCTCATCATTGATGTTCATTCTAGTTCTTTGCTCATTTTCTATAAGTTTCCTTGAAACTACTATGGTACAATTGTTGAATTTCATGAAATATGCAGACAGTATTTGCTATACTACATTCAGAAGCTTGTCAGAGATTTGCTGTAGAATTGTAAATATTGTGATTCAAATTTTTTATTGAATCGAATTTCACATGCCATGAAATTAATCATCTCAGTGTAAAATTCAGCGGCATTTAGTGTATTGCAGTGTTGTGCAATTACTCTTTCTATCTAGGCCCAAGGTATTTTCAACTCTACAGAAAAATCTGCATATCCATTAAGCAACTCTCAGTTTCACTTTCTCTCTCCATTCCTGGAAACCCTCTCTCTGCTTTGTGTCTCTATGGATTTATCTAGTGATCCAGTTTTGTTGGCTTGTGTTATATTGTCTGGAAATATCTCCTTTAGCTGCATACTTATTTGAGCAATATAATCAATTTGTATTCTCTATTCTTGTTACAAAAATAGAAGAATTAAAGAGAAGTTAATTGACTTGCCACAGGCCAGTTAGAGAGGCACTGACTGAGTGTGCCAGAAATATAATAGACCATGACAAATGACATGTACTCAGCAAAGAAACAAATACAGGTTAGTACCTGTATATTTATTCATGCTAGCCACTCTCAGGATGTATTGTTGAGTATCACAACTTGAATAGGATAGGGGACAACTCATCCATTCATTTATTCAACAAAGAATAAGTGTCTAAAATGTGCAAGGTCCTTAGCTATTTATTATGGATGGTGGCTATATATGTTACAAGTCACAGTATTGTAAGCATGAACCCTGCAAATCATGACCTGCTGAGTAAATATTACATTCTTCAAGAGGGAGCCTTTAAACACACATATACATGTTTGTTAATATTTGAAAACCAAAGCTCCTTTAGCGGGACAGTGGCTTTCTTCTAAAAGGCCTTTGCAAATATCTAATAACATAACCTGGATGTACAAAGGAAGCACATGACTTGCTCTCTCTGGCCATGGGTGGGTGCTTTCAATGCCTGATTGAGTTGATGACTGGATGAGTCAACTTGTTCTGGGCTGTTTAAAACCCTCTTCATCAAGAAATCAGCAAATGTGCATATATATAAATTCACTGTAGTCTCCTACTAGAACAGAGCCTTTGATGCCTTGATGTCTAGCCAGTCCGCTTCTGTGTGTGCTACTTGTGTGTAGGGATAAGTTGGGCTATAAACACACTGTTAAGTTTTGAAATGAACAAAATAGGAGGACCTACACATGTCATTAGTGCTGTTGAAAACCATGATTTTCAGCATGAATTTGTGTTTAATTTAACCCACTTTGTATTTAAAAGAAATCCAATTATTCATGGAACTAGGACCTGGGAACCCTCAGCCCCTCCCAATATCATGGTCTGCCTGGCCCTTCATGATAAGAAGTTTCAGGTTATTCTATTGAAATCCAAGGGACCAAAGAGTGTTTGTTATCTGTTGTCTTTCAAAGGCCTCTAAGCAGTGAAATTCTATCTGAGATAGTGAAAGAGACACAAGACTAGACTAGCAGGTGTTGATCTAAAAAGAGGTGAAAACATTCTGAAAAACAGCCAGTGCAAATCTAGTTTTGTGCCTTCAGGTAGGAAATGCCTTTAAAAAGGAACATAAATACATTTTAAAGTGATGGGAGATGTCTAAAAGTGTTATGATATGTGAGCTGATTATTTACCACAATGCTGAATTTCTCTTATATAGCACAGGAAAGATTATGTAAAGCTTAATGCCAAAATTAATACTTTGTAGTTTAAATCAAGAGATTTCCAGTCTTAAAGAAAATTTCTCCCATGTGATTCTTAATGGGTTTATGTATTATTGAGCCTATCCCTTGAATGAAAATATTCTTATTTTTCTAGTACCAGATAAAGGACTCCCATTTGACCTTGAAAAAGAATAAGGAAAAACATTCTTTGGTTATTCTTGTCTGCTATTTTCCACTGAGCCGTGGCGGCCATGTTAAGATTCTCCTGCACAAGTGATTGGTTTTAAGCATTGAATATATCAGTATTATACAAAGGAAACTATCTGAAGGAATTCTATCTCTCCATTTTTCTCAGATAATCTACAACTCTTTTCTCTTCAAAATTAAATTTTTAAAAAAGTCTGTTTTCTTCAGGAACCTTCCTTGGTTTAAGTCATGATTCTGCTTATTCACTGATGCACTGAATTAATTTGTGTATGTTGGAATCTTGCTCTTGTTGGTAATTTTTTTTTAGGATATTGTTTCAGCTTCCCCAATTAAGTAGATGCCTGCTTAGAATGGACCCCAAACTTGGGGTCAAGGAAAGATTTGGTCACATAGGGAATATTCAATGAATGCGGTCTGGCTCAACTCAAGGCTGGCATGTTTTATGCTTTTGTCTTTTACATATGTGTACCACAGATTTTTCAGCATTAAACATCCCATGCATAGTTAATGAAGGAAGGAGAGAGAAAAGGAAGGAAAGGAGGAAGCAGGAGGGAAGTGTATAAAGAGAGAGGAGGGATGAAGAGGGAGGAGAGTGGAGAAAGAGAAAAGGAGGAGAAGGTGGAGAAAGAGGAGGAAGGGAAGGAAGAGAACAAAGGGAAGCTAAAAGACAATTTTATACACTAGCAAAAAAAAAAAAGCTGGGTATGTAGACTAGTATGAATGTTCTGGGTTCAGTTCTCAGTCCTATTTCCCCCAAGTTTCTGTAGTGTGGTGTTACAACTATGATTAAAGCCTGTATCCTCTATGACCTGCCATACTGCATGAAGACAAAGATCATACCCTTGCTCCCACAAAGATTTTCACCATATAGCAGAGTGCTTGGCACAAAGTAAACATTCAGTAAATATTTCTTGAATGAATACACACAGAAAGTATGAGTATTATGGCTTATGATAGATGTCCCCCCCAAAGCTTCATGTGGCCAGAGCTAGGGCTTTGCAGAGGTGGCTGGATCTAGAATGTGTGATACTGGGATTAAATGTGTGATGCTAGGAGCAAGGGTGTGTGATTACTAAATCTGTCCACTGATTATTTTGGCCTAGTTCTGGGTGTGGATAATGGGAAGGCACAACCCCTGCCTGAGTTCTATTTGCATCAAATATAAGGGACAGAAAGAAGGCTGATGTCATGGTTTGGTGCTTTGCTGCTTTCTTCCTGCTGCCTGCTACGAGCTGTTTCTCTTCTGCTATGCCACCCTGCCTCGGAACCAGTCAGCTATGAAACCTCTACAGACTTGAACTTCAGCAAAACTTTCTCCTTTAACTGTGCGTGTCAGATATTTTTTCTCAGCAATGAGAAAAGTAACTAAGACATGTGAGAAGGCACAGAGAGAACATAGATTCAGATGTTCGACAGAGTTCTCAGTACAGTTTTTTAAAATTCCAGAGAGGAATGTGCAAGACACATTCTGCAAATGTCTTCATTAGCTATAGGTTTAGCTGAAGTTAATACAAATTCAAGTTAAACCAAATGGAGGAAGTAGAGAAGGTGGCTACTGGTGGTTACTGACAGGCCAGCAATACTCATAAGAGGAGGAAGAGACAGCTGATAAGGGGGTGGAGGTTTCTAAAAACAAGTCATCTCTCCTACCTGCTTGCCAAGAGCATTATCAGTTTTCTCCTGAATCTGGCAGATATCTTTTTCAGAATCACTGTAGCAGCCTTAAAAATGATTTCCCAGTACTAGATTTGGCCCAAAAAACCGACTGATTCATTTCATCTTATAATTTAACACCATCACCAGCTCCTGTTGCCTTGAGAATGATAATCTGTTTTCCGGTAGGATTAATCATAAACACAGAGTAATTTATATTCTGTTTAGAATTTGGACTTTCTCCTCTTTATTTGGTGTATAGACAAAGGCAGTATGGGTTTGCGGTAGCTACGTTTTATGTCCCCTTAGCAAAGTCCTGCAGGAACTGTTGAGGATAGGATGGTTGGCAGTGGAACAATTGGCATAGTAGCTCATTTGTCTTCTCCTGCAGTAGTACTTTCTACAATATAGTACAGTTATATATAAAAGTCTGCTTATTTTTTTGATACCAGGAATCAAACTTTAGGGCGTCATGCTTGCCAGGCGGGTGCTGTGCTGCTGAGCTACATCCCTGGCCCAAAAGTTTTCTTTTTAATCCAGAAATTCAACCAATCTCTTCAACCCAAAATATTTGAAAAACAAAAAACTGCACCTATTCTGAATACACACAGACTTTTTTCCTGTCGTTGTTCTCTGAATAACACTCTACAGATGCTGCAGAGTGACTCATTATCAAAACATTGCATTATGATTTTTGCATTCCATAAATATACATAAATTTTCATTTGTGAATGAAAAAATAAGCGAAAAATTATTTTCCTTCATATATTATCAGTGAGGTGGTCTTTTTTCATGAATGCAAAGAAAAATTAAAAACAAGCAAATCAACATTTTCAGTAAAGAACTGAGACTATGGCTTATCTGCCCATAAATCTGTCTATAATTATAGCTAAATACTGTCTTTCCAGTTATCACTCTTCCAACTGGGTGTTTGGTGAAGGAAATTTATCTTTTTTCCCCTCCAGCTTGACTTTTATTTCTTTGATATTAGAAATAATGACGGATGATTGGATTTTTTCTAATAGTCATTTGAATCTGATAGCTTTGATGCTGAGTAAAAAAAGAATAGTGTGGAGAACTGAACTTGTAAAAATGTCCAATTTATTACCGTGGACAAATAACTTAACCTATATTCCAAGCCCCCCCGATTGAAGTCCTTCAGTTTGAAGTTATAAAACCTGTGTTAAACATAAGAGGCTTTTTTTCTAAAAGACATTTTCTTCTCATTTTGCTTATTGGAAGGACTGCTTTTGTCATTAAGCTACCTCTATAACAGTCATTTTAATCTATAAAGAAAACCTGAAAAAATTGATTTCAAGTTCATTTTTGACTGACACTAGTGTTTTTTTTTTTTTTTTTTTTTTTTTTTTTTTTTTTTTTGCTTGCTTGTTTTTATTTTTTGCTCCTGTAGTGTTTTATTTTATTAAATGTCTGCTTTCTACTTCGGAGGGGACCGTGTTAAAATGGAACCAATTGTATTCTATGCAGACATGCTACAAATATTGGTTCACAGCTACATACAAGTGACATTGTTAATGTTACTAGCTGAGATTCTTCGAGATAGACCTCTTTAAGAAACAAAGGGGGAGGGGAGTAGAGAAAGAAAAAGTACACACCTGCAACCTATTTCTTTTTGAAGCAAAGCCTTTGAGCAGATGGGAGATGAGATAGAGAAAGAAAACAGGCGAATTGCCAAGAGAGGTTTGTTTACAATACAGGCAAGTTCCTTCAGAAGTTGATAGGGAGCTGTTGCCATGGAAATGAAGAGAAATATTGCTGCAGGGTTTCACAGAACAAATTCCTACTACAAATGTACCTGGATTTGAAAATGATGGAGACAGAAAGGGGAACAAAGAACTTCCTGAATAAGTTTTCAGTAATGCTTTTTCTGTTTATCTTTTCAGTACATTCTTCAGAGCCTGATAGTTCCTTGCCTGGTGGCATGCAAAATAAGCAATGAAAAGATATGTTGCTCAGTTTTTGAATTAAATAGGTTCCTAACTAGAATGACAAAATTAGTGTTCAAGTGAGGAATCAACATATTTCAATTTTGAACCACTGACTAGTATCTGTAAGAAGTCGGAAAAATAAATTATCATTATTAAAAACATACCAGAAAGAAATTTTTAGTGCTGATTGCAATAGTAGGCAAAGGTAAAGTGCCCATATCCATTGTATACTACATATAGTACACTACCACAGATGTGCAAATATCAGCCTTTAACAAATTCATTAGGATTTATCCCCACCCCCTTCAGAAAGACAGAAATAAGGAAATCTCTTAATTTGTAACTGGTTGCCTGATTCAGAGCCTAGGATTTTCCCTAATTTTAACCAAGATGACTTAATGTTTACTTTTCTTTAAAAAAATGGCAGAAAATCTTTTCACAAATTACTTTTCTGAAATGTGAAGTGTGTGTGGACAAACTTTAGTCCTGCAAATCTTCAGTGTTCTGAATTCCCTATCAGGAGGTGCTTAGTAAGCCATTTTCTCACTTTTCCCCTTTCTGAGGTTTCAGTAGAGGATGCTGTCACTTTTTCCTCTTCCTTTTCCCACCTCCCACCATTTTATCCTAGTGAGATTCTTGTTAGGCTTTACCTCAACAAAGCAACACCTGTGTGTTTTACTCAACTTCAAACTCCTATTTCCAAACCATTTCTTCAGCTGCCTATAAGGGTTGTTTTCATTGACAACAGGTAATTAGTAACTTCACAGGGGTTGAGGAAAAGTGATCCAGAAACTATAGAAATCTTCTGCTCCTTATTACTCAAATGCAGTTTAGATGCTGGTGATCAAAACATGACACTGTTTATGAGGCACTGTAACCAGGCTTATTGTAAAAGCAATAATACACTGTGTGAAAAAATCTGAATTCTCTTGTTGGCTCTTTCATAACCTAGGATAACTTAGAAAACTTGCCTGATCTACTCTGCATTTCTTTCTGGTTTTTTTCATGGTACTGAGGATTGAACACAAGGCCTTCACACTGAGATGCCTCTCTGGCCCTCTTCATTTTTTTATTGCTTTAAATTTTGAAACAAGGTCTTGCTGAGTCACTAAATTACCCAGGATGGGTTAGAACTTGTGATCTTCCTTCCTCAGCCTCCCAGACTTCTGGGATAATAGGCATGCAGCACCATTCCTGGCTCACTCTTCTTAACTTTATATACCAGATGTTAGAGTGGTTAATATCTCTAGTCCCTTGTAATTTTATTATTCTCTGAGAATCATATGCAGGGTCATAAACTTCTAGAAGCAACTGTGAAGTCATTATTGCTTTTCCCTTTTTCACTCTTGTACCCTGTATTATCCATTACACTCACACAGGCCTCTCTCCTTTTTCACTCTGCTGTTGTCTCTCCATGTGATACACAGGGGACCAGTAAACACTGTTTGAACAATATTATGCCATCTGGTAGGATTTCCGGCAGGCTTTCCAGCTCACTTCTCTGTTGCTGTAATTCCCTTCAGACTACTCTCTGTGATTCTTCAAGGTCTGCATATTCGAATTACTTGTAAGGCAATTTGTCTCACCTTTAGGGTTCACTTAGGCCTCTGGAAGGTGTGATGACTTAAAGGAACCAAGGAAGACCTGATGGAATGTCCAGTGTTTAAGCTCATGCAATAGGAAAAGTGTATTTAAATACTGGTTGCATCTCCCAGCAGCTGTATGCGCTTGCACCAGCTAGCTACACCCTCTGTGTTTCTGTTTCCTCATTTTAAAACACAGAGACATCGATAATATTCACCTCACAGGCTGTTTAAATGAGTTAATACATGTACAATGTTCACAGCGGTACCTAGCCAAGAGCAAGCTATCACCTAGTGTCAGCCTTGTTACTGAAAAGAGATGGTCCACAGGGAACTGGGATATGATTTCTGATGATTTGCGAATGCCCATTGTTTCTAGAGTTCCCTGATCTTTTTCTATTTTTAAAATTATCCTCGTGCCTTTGTTGATGAACGCCTGCTTCCTTCACTATTTTACCTCCAGGATATACATTTTATGCTCTACCTAATCTAACCCAATCATAGTAAAAGGAAGGACCGTTTCCCATTTGCATTATCACAAACTTCTGAAAAGAGAAAGCAACCAGCTCATCTTACTTCACTGAAATATTTTGTTCACTTAAAGGCAATTAGTAGTTCTGTGGTTCAGGAAGCAAGATACTGATTTTTCTCTTTGTTCCAATGGAGTAGTAGATATGTGTATGTTTTATTTTGCATTGCAGGAACTTAAAAGCGGGGACCCTGTTTCACAAGTGACACCAGCCTGTTTGTGAATAATGGAATGTTACACCCACAGGTATGAGCCCAGGACATGTTCACTAGTGGGTTTTCTTATTTCCTATTTTGAAATGAGGGGTTCTGAAATGTTTTCTGGATACAGCTAACAATACTTAAGCACAGTGAAAGGAAAGGTGGAGGCTGAGAAACTGTTTCTAAGTTTCTTCTCTTCTGAATTGTCTCTCGTTGTCTCCCAATTGGGCTTTTAGAGGGCAGAGATGGGCTTTAGTTATTGCTCATTCTCAGCTAATGGTGCTAATGATTTACTGCTGTGTCTTCTGAATTTCAAAGAAAATTCAAGAAGGCTTGGACACATTAAATTTTACTTTTTGCTTACAACGTAGTCCGATGCAGGCCAGGGGTAAGAATCCCACTGCTATGCATTGCCTCTGCCGTCTAATCGCCCACAGCGTTCTCCACTGCACTCTGCATGTGGTTGGCAGATGCATCAGAGGACCATGTGGTCAGTGCACGCAAGCTGCATAGCTAGCACTAGTCAGGGCTTATGCTCTTCTGCCCAGAGTCATTGCTGCAGAACTTACTATACGGCAACTTGCTTGGCAGTGAACCTGGACGATGGAGGTCAGTTGTGTGGGGAACAATAAGTCAGTTAGTTGGTTCTACCAACTTTTGAATTACAGAGTATTTTTCATGTACTATGCATACATGTATGCAGAAATTATAAAAATAACTTGAGTACTCAGTTCAAGAAATAAAATATTACCAATGCAACTAAAATCTACCATATACTTCTCAGTATGGCTCAAGAGTAAGGATTATTTTATGTTTATGATTTTTGGTTATCATTTTAAGACACGTTTACACTCAAACTTTAATTTTTGATCTTTGTACAAATGGTATTCTGTTATATGTGCTCTTAGTCTTTTCAGGCATCTTTATGATTGTGGAATTCATGCATGTTGACTTGTGTAGTTGTAATTGATCCATTTTTACTGCTCTATAGTGTTGTATTTGTTGAGTAAATTACAATCAATATATCCAGTTTCTTGATCATGGGCATTTGGGTTGTTTTCAGGCAATTCTTCCTTGTAATACAGTACTGCTGTGAATACCCTTATATAACTCTTTTCATGCATAGCTGTAAATTACTCTTAGCTATGAATGTTCCTGTTACACTAGAATACCACTCTATTAAAATTTCATGCAGTATATGGATCCTTCAAGGAAATCTTAAATAACTTAAATTTCCATTCACTCTGGCTCACTTGGCATAAGTTTCTATTGAGTGCTGGCCTCATGAAGTAGGGACAAAGATAGATTGGAATAGTTTAACTCCCAAAGTCCGTTATCCTACTTTGGTTTATGAAGAAAATTTACAAAGTCGAATTTAAGAAGACATAGTTATGCCACCATTAGCTGTCTTATTTCATGCAACCCGGCAAGGCTATTTTTGGTGGTCCTATGTTATGGTGCTAGCACATCACTTTTCTGTGATACAGAGAGGTTTATTTTAGAGTTTAAAAGAATAGTCCACCAAATTTTCTTTTCTGTCCACTAAGTGAAATTCTAAATTCCTGGCCTCATTCCTCTGACTAAAAGTTTGTACTTTCTTTCAGAAAGCAAACTTAATTCTCTTCTTGTTCCATAAGGGATGCACAACCTATTTGTTTAAGAAAAGCAGGAATATTCTGAATTTCAGAACTAGGAAGAATAGCATTCATGAGTCACAAAATGGGGATGACTTTATTGGAAGAATACTGTCCTCAGTGGTATCGTCATAGTAGATGATAGTGAATATTACAGGCCTGTTTTGATAGCACTCATTCATCCATGCAAATGGCACACCCTTGGTGTGACATTGAGTCACAACTGTCCTTAAGTGAGAAAAATTGATGATCTTTACATTAAAATAACATTCCTACAATCCAGGAGAAGGGCAATGTTTTCCATACTAAGAAAAAGATTGGGAATGCTCCGTTGTCATGGCAGAGCCGCATGAGGTTTGCCACACGTGTCACTCAGTGGACTTCAGATCTCGTAGTTCGACATGTATTTCCGGTTCCTCTCTCATGTGACTCAGAGGTTTGCATATAAGTGACGCTTCACTTAGTGAACTTAATTTGTTCTACAGTTTTGGAAAAATGGCCACGTTCGTGTGGAAAAGATGGCCGTAATTACATTTGTTACCAGCTGCAGGGTTTGGAAACAAAAACAAAAGTTTAGCCAAACTCTTCTATTTGTGAATCCAATTGTTTGCAAACAAAAATATTTGTGAACTGAGGTACACTGTGCGTAGAACTTGCCTATGTGAGGAAATCGTTTTAAACTTCACAGGCTAAATATTGGGGGAAGGGATATACATACATGCACATACACTTTAAATTGTATAATTCTTAAAGTTATGATTGAAAAACATCTAAGTTCAAACCACATCATAATGAAAAAATTTATTTTCCTTAGGTAAAACTGTGTTAGGGTAGCAATTTTTCTAGAAAGGAAATGAAGTAGAGTGAACAGGGAGTTTATAAGCTTACTTTGGGTTTCTTAATTACAAAAACGTAGTCTACTCTTTGTCTCTTCAGAACCTGTTATTTGTAGCTTGGTATCTTAGTGGCCTAAAATGGAAAGTGTTAGCACATCATGCCCAGTAGCTAGGATTTTACAGTCATAATGACTAAGCTTGAATTTGAGCTATCACTCCTTCTCAAATCTGTCTGTGCCTTAAATTGTAAAATAGAGGCATTGATACTATTATTTACTTTTGATATCTTTGTAAAGCATTGACATAGGCAATACAATTGGAAATACTATAAAGCCTATTATGTTATTTCTCCTAGGACAGATATTAGTTGACCTATTCTTTGTGATACAGGGTGAAAATTATCTTTTGGATGCTGGAACTTAGGGCGCCGAGCCAACCAGTAAGCAGCCTTCCGCCCTGGTAAGTGACCCTGGTCTGGCAAGCCGCGGCCACCCCAGGGCGGGGAAACAAGAAGCAAGAGCATTTCCTGAGATCTGCGCCATGCTGGAACTTGGGCGCCGAGCCAACCAGTAAGCAGCCTTCCTCCCTGGAGAGTGACTGTGGTCTGGGGAGCTGCGGCCACCCCAGGACGGGGAAACCAGAAGCAAGAGCGT
>PVJX010025722.1:0-26620 GCA_004027295.1 Dolichotis patagonum | reverse complement strand
AAAGGTAAGGAAAATTATCATAATGCTACATACATATAATATTTCCCCCAGAACAATGAGCTCAGTAAAAATCACATGCCTACACTGGAAAAAATCAGTAGTTATATTTAACAGTGTGTTTTTTCTTTTGTTATTCTTTGGTTATATTTGGTAAGCATGATTTTAATCTTATTTTCTATTTCTCTTTTGTGTGGTTTATTGTTGACTTCAGTGTTCTATTTTATGTAGAAAATATTTCTTGTCACAAAGTTGGGATTTGCACATAAAATCTTTGTCTGTAGGTTGCAATTTCTTTCCTTTATCAATGTTTCCTGTATCAAAGGTTTTAATTTTGATTAATCTTAATAAAGAGATATTTCATTTTATAGTTCTAAACTCAGATATAAGCACTGTGTGCAAAGGAGAAGAGAGTCATGCCATGGATGTAGAGGAAGTCTGTAGTCTACCATTGAACACAGCAACAGGATGTTCAAAGTCCTAGTACTAATTCCAAAAAGTCTAGGTTCGATAATAATTGCATTATCTCATTGCAAAACCCACAAACTGTATGTGCCAGTCACCATGAGTAAAGCCATACTAAGGAAGCACATAAAAATTTGATTTCCTGAGGCCATATAAATATAGAAGCTACAGGATCTACCTGAAGCCTCTTAGTTGGTAAAAAAAACACTTTCTGTTATTATTTTAATAGAATATAAATAATGATCTAAAATAGGGAGAATATCAGAGTGAACCCTATATTCCAAGGCTAGGTATTTGTTCATGAACTTTAAACTTATATGTATGAATATACACTCAAATATTCTCAGTAGGTATTATACACACACACACACACACACACACACACACACAATATTCATTCTATGAGTAATGCTAAAAAATAAAAATCAGCACACTATCAGTGACCCTTTCCATGGCAGCAGTTATCAGAGACCCCTGAAGTGAGCCCACAATCTCCTACCCAGAGTTACAGCTCACAGAGAGAATGAAAAAAAAAGAAAGAGACAGAAATTTCAAGGAAATAGGGCTTTGGGATGATCAACATTTTCTGGGAACAAAGACCAAAAATCTCCCCCTAGCCCCTATTTTATTAGCTGTGCAGGGATAGAGCTATGGTGTGCAGGAGAAGGGGTATGGTGTTTTCCTGGAACAGGGCTGAAGTAGTGGTGGAACAGGCAAGTTTAAGATAGAAAAGGAAACAAGACAAGATTCATTCCTCACACCTGGGTACTCATTTGCCCTGTATTGTCCTCAGCAGACTTCATCCTGATCTGTGACCCTCACAGCCTCATTGACCACCAGGATCTCAGGGATGCCAAGAGGAAGCTGGATTTCTGCAATCCAAAATCAGCCCACAGGGCAGGGCAAGGAGGGCTTCAAACAGATAATACATCAATTTTTAATTGTGGTCCCCAACAACAGACTACCACCATATCAGATAATATCAAAAATGCAGATGCACACAAAATCCTGCTCATGAGATTTTCATGCAGTAAGTAAATCTGTAGGAATCAATCATCTTCAGAGGTTAATTTTAGCAGGTAAATAAAACTAATTGACTAGCATGCCTTCAACATTCCACCGCCTCTTTTAGGGCCTCTGCCACAGATTTCAGATTCAGTATTGTTCTGGGATACAGATTCATTTCTTATAAGGGTTACACATATTCTCAGATCATTAAGAGGAAAATTATTATACAAATGAATTTAAATGAGAAAGAATCCCAAATATAGAGTGCCATGAATGAAATTTGAGAGCATTTCACTCTCAAAAAATCATAAATGAAGGATAGATGTGACCCTGCTGTCTGACCCTGGAGCTATGGGCTGCAAATGGCTAGATGTGAAAAGTGAGACACAGGGTCTGGATGGTTGTCAGAGTACTGCGCAAATAAAGATCTCCATTCTTACTTTGCCTATCTTAAGTTGTTCCTCAGACTTGCTTACTTGGGGACACCTCACACTCTCCAAAGGCCATCGGAGAACCATATCACTGACACTAATGGTCCACAAAAATTTAGAGAAAACTCTAACTGCATCCTCAGTCCACCTTGATAATGAGTCTTTGTGCACAGAGCTTCTTAAAGGTAGAATTATTTGGAATGTCTTCTACTACTTTCTGTTCCTCTGATTTTCTTCCTTTCTTTCTCTCTTCTCTTCCTTTTACCCTTCATATCTTCAAATTTTCTTTCTTCTTCCTATTTTTTAAAGAATCTTTTTTGCTTTACTATAACGCAAGGCCTTCTCACTCAGATACATCCCAATCAATATTATTATTATTATTATTATTATTGTTATTTTGAGACAGGATCTTGCCAAATCACTGACGAATCAAGACTAAATTCAGACCTGTCGTCCTCCTTCCTCAGCCTATCAGAAGAATTTGATTATAGCTGTATGACATATTTTTTCTAATAGCTTCAAAATATAAGATTATGAATAAGTTATCTATATTTTTGTTACACCATATCATGCTTAATAGTAGGAGTAAGAGGTGTCTAGTCTATATAACAAATTGGAAATTCTATAACACTTTGCAGTCTATAATGAGATAATGTGGTATTCTCATCCATGTTTCTTCAGAATAATAAAAAAGGCAGTAAAAATTTTGACCGAGGAAATTGACACAAATAAATTGAAAGACAGCTAATCCTTGCCTTCTCTAATGAATTTAATTTTATTTCTGCAAAATAAAAAATATACTTGAGTTTCCCTAGCTTTGAAAGAACATAGGAAAAATTAAATACAAATAAATTAAATGGCATACACATAAATACATTTATTCCCAAACACTGATTATCTGTACTATGGAAGACACCATTCTGTTATTTGTGATGCTCTGATATTTGTGCTTAGGGCTAAATGAAAGTAGATGAGTTCTCCTGGTAAACTACAGGGAAAACTAAAAGGAAGTAGTGTGGAAGTAAGTGTTTATAAGACAATAATATGCAGCTACCAATGTCATGGATCATTTGGTCATTTGTGAAACTGAATATTCATGAGAATTAATTTTATTTTTGAAGAGGGTGAAAGAAAGCTGTTGGAGTATTCATTAAGTGACTATCCCTTAGATGGTGACTTCTTGCAGAGCAACCAAAGCCAGGTATAAAATGGATTTTGATATTTACTCATGAATATTTTGCTTAAAATAAAGAGGAATTTTTGATTGGCTAAAAATATAGATATTTTGGGCTCTCCCTTCAAGTTTGTTTGATTACAGTTTACAAAGTAACTCTTTTGCATAGTTGCTAAACATGTGCCATCTTCCATTAAAAAAGAAGATGACTGTGAAAGAATCAAGAACACAAGAGGAATAGTTGATACCCAGGGAAGTTATTCAAAGAAATTAAAACCTAGTACAGGAACTCAAACTTTATTCAACAGGACTTCACAACAGTTGTAGACTAGCAATTCCTTCCACTTTTCTCTTAGAGAATAATCACTATAGCTGTCTTCCTGTGTCTATTACACTACTGTACATTGAGTGTGTTGAGGCAGATTATTTGTCTCTTTCATTTCACAAATCCAAAAATAGTGCTTCCCAGTTGGTGTACTGTTCAGTATGCTCTCAAAAGCTTCATATGGTCATGAAGCTGATGTAGATTATCAGACTTTCAGATTCTATTTTAGAGGATTAAGACTTTTAGGGTCTTGACATAGGACACACTTTTTTTTTGCTTGAGGAGACATGGATAACTATGTTGAGAGAACACATTGGGATTGCCAAAGTATCATGTAGTCACCATGACCCCAACATCTACCAAAGAGGCTGTGTGCTAAACTACACTATCCACAAGTTACCCCAACTTGAGAATTAAAATCTAAAGAGCTTCAGCCTCCAGAGAAAGATTCAATCTGTTGAGGAAATAGCAATTTCTTCCTGTCATACAAAGTCAACCTTGCATATCATTGCATGTAAGTCAGCAATGTCTTCTTGGTTCTCATTAGTGTGTCTGCAGATAGCACAACATACAATAGTTACACTTTACTGAAACCGAACAATTTAGATTATATTTCTTATAGATGTAGAGCTACGTACGTCAACATGTGACCTGATGGAGAGAGGAACAGAATGGTCAGTTCATTGGCCCATAGAGCATTCTTCCAAATTAATATAAGTCCTGGTGATCACTGTCTGACAGGAAGGTACAAGAAGTTATTGATCCTAGCTATCCATTGAAAATGAGATTAAGGAGCTGCCTACTTTTCTTCTTTCCTGATCATAGCATCATAGTATCTCCAGTTTTTCTGCTACTGACCTGATATTAGCTGTCCTCAAACTCTCCAATTTCTCCTCCGAATCTATTTTTTCCTTTGTGGGACACTTTTTCTGTTATGTAAGTGTGAATGTTGTTTGATTAAACAACTTAAAAGCAGCATTTATTCCATGTGGAAGTGATTTCTGTGATACTTGTAATGGAGGAAGATTTCAGTTTCATTTTAATAAGATCGTTAAATATTTCCATTGCATATCTTAGTAAAATCTTTCTCTCTGCATATTTTAACCAATCAGTAAATCTTGTTTATTCAGTCTCTTTTGAACCATTCTGTTCACTTTTTTGTCCATTTGCCTATGCTTCTAATTTAACTTTTTATTTATTACAAAGCTTTAGTAAAATTGGGTATTGCATCTTTTTTTATTCCTAAGTGTTTCTTTGCTGTTTGTACCCATTTGAAAGTCAAATAAAATTTAGAGTCAGCTCATCTCCTACACATGGAGATCTATACAGGCATTTGAACACAAACTTTGAGGATTTACTCGTAAAGATAATTAGAATCATTGATTAACTTAAGGATAACTATCATGTTTATAAGCCTGTGTCCTCTACCAACAAATATATAAGGTTTATTCAATCCCTTATTCAATCCCTTAACAACTTCTCTTTGTATTAGTGGTTTCATTCTTTCATAGATTTCATATAATTTTTCACATTTCTTATTTTTAGGTCTAAAGTTTCTACTATAATAATTAGTAAGTAACTATTTTCTTTTTTTTTTCTGTATGCTGTATGTTGCCACAGGGGGAAAGGCACTTTTGACCTGAAAATTTGCTTTTATTACACTAACATTTCCTTTATATTTATTCATTTACACTGTCACATGTAATTTTACTATTATTGTTTCTTATTTTCTGAGTCATATCTCTTTCATTACTTCCTTTTCTCATTAGTGTGCTATGTAGTATCTTTTTAACATGTAGAGTTGCATTGGTTAGAGTTGCATTTTTGTTTCTCCATGTTAAGGTGAAAGATTTCAAGGTTTCCGTAAGGTGAATAATTTTACTACATATTGTTGTAACAATATTTTAACCTATGATTATTTTCAAAATACATTTTATTTTAAACATTTATGGTTATTTATGAACCACATTCTTCTATCAAACTCTGTATCGTTTTTGTCACCTAGTCATTGTGGTATGACAGCTGTAAACTTATTTTTTGCTCAGATTCATTTTTACCCTTGCTCTTGTCCATTGTTATATAATTCCTACCTGTCAGTTCCCTGATTTTCCAACTTCTGGATGTCAAAATAGTCTATTCAATAACTTCTTAGGAGGATGGAAATGGCAGCAATTTTTTTTCCTTCTCATTACCAAGTGCTTTGTGCTTCAATTTTCACCTTCTTTTACTCTAGTTCTACTCAGATTATACCACTGTGTTCTAGGTCCTATTAACCTAACCTCCTAGGCTTCAGTAACATTATTTGCTCATTCATCATTCCAGATTAGTTGAGCTGGAGACTTAAGTACTGGTTTTCCTGACACCACTGGTTTCCATATCATCTTTTTAGATATTTTGCAGCATTACGTGATGTCTGAATTATATATTTAACCACACTGGCTAATCCATGACTGTTACAGTTAACTAATTACATTAACTGATTTTTAGTGTTAACTTCTCCCTAGAGTTGTGAAGAAATTTCTGTGTCACTGCAGTTTAATGTATCTATCTTTCCTTCATGAAAGCCTAAATCAAACACTCTAAAATAATACTGTATCCTGAAACTTCTAAAAAATCTAACTTTCTCATTCTCTTCATGGGATATTCAAGACAACTTTGTATACTCAGTAGATTTATATATATGATAAATATTTTGAGTGTAAGTAATAAAATCCATAACATTGATTTTGGAAAATGGACCAAATAACAGCAGAGTGTCTTTACAAGATAAAACTAGTAAATATTCCTGTTAGTGCATCCAAAGGAAATGCAAACTTGTAAAACCGTTATCATGTGACTTTACCCACCTTATTTGCCAGATCTACCACCATACAAAATCTAGCTTTCTCTCAAATTCAAAATGACAGGAAAGATAAATTTATTGAATCCACTCGAGAGATCCAGTCAGCCAAAATAGAGCATCAAAAGACACTCACAAAGTAGGACATTCAGGATTTCTTCAGAGCAAGACAGGAAAAACAGGGTAATTGTTTTGGAAGTAAGGGGGATTATTCTGGAGTGGGACTGACAGCAATGCACCTTTTACTGAAATTGTTTAATGTAAGCAGTCACTGTACCTTTTGATCATATTGCTTGACACGTTTTAAGATATAGAGTAGCTATGGCGGTAGCTTAAACCTTTATTTTTTAATTTTACTTTTTGAGACAGGGTTTCACTCTACAGTTCAGGTAGGTCTTGAGCTCACTTTGTAGCCCAGGGTGGTTTCTAACTTGCAACCATCTTTCTGCCCAGTCTCTGGTATGCTGGAATTACAGGTATGCATTACCAAGCCAGGCTGCACCTTTATTTCTAAATGTTAATGAAAATGTTTCAGATTTTTCATTTTAAAAATTATTTGACTCAAACAAGATTTTCTATGTATATCTGATATAGTTTGATAAAATATGGTTACCTTTATGAGCATATTCTTCTGTCAATTTGTGCATGATTTTTCTCAATTTGTCACTGTGATATGCCTTGGACCTACTTTTTCTCAGATTCATCTTTTAAGTTGCTCTTTTCTGTCCATTATCACTCAAGGTGTTACTATTACTTCTTTGATTCTCCAACTTTTGGATGCTGAATTCTTCAAAACAGCAAGATGAACCAGTAGAAGAGATCCTGGGAAGACAGGAATACTTCTGGTTTTTTTTCCCTTTTCAGCAGCAATAAATTTCTGCTTCAATCATTACATCTTCTGTTGACTCCATCACACATCAGATTAAACAATCATGTCCCAAGTCCTGCTGACTCCAAAATCTAGGCTTCAGTAATAGTACTTCCTACTTTCTTCCTCCAGCATAAATATGGGAAGTATTTCCATGTGTTGTTAAGTACTAGCCCTTGTGACTATTCCCTTGTTTCTGTGTCAGTTTTCTAACCAATATGCTACTTTAAATGACTTTGCAATTACACATTAATACTCATGGAACAATTCATGACTGTTACAGTTGGTCAATTATATTAACTAATTTTTGTTACTTCAAATTCTAAGCAAAATTTTTCTCTCACTACAGTTAATAAATCCATCACTGTTTCATTAACAATAACTAAATCAAACATACTAAAATATACCTGCATCATGAAACTTAATTATATATAAAAATCTATCTTTCTCTCCCTCTTGGTAGCTTGTCCAAGATGATTTTTACACTAAATATCATTTACATATGTTGTAAACATACTAAAATTGTGGAATGTACTCTAGGGCAGGAGTTGTGGAAAGCAGACCAAGTGACCTTAGCGATATACTTATTATCCTAACATGTTTATATCAAAAAGTATGTGATTTAAATATGCAAATATTTCAAAACACTAGAGAAAGAATAGAACATAAAATTTTAAAAATTAGAAGGTATGAAATATGGTAAATTCATAATTGGTGAGTTAAAAGACAATAAAATTAATCCAGTAAAGCCAATTTTTAAAAAAGTCTACTTAAGAGAATTTAATACATTATCAATTGTGAAAGAAAGAAAAATAAATGTTATCTTAATCACACTGTATAAAATGTGAGTGGACAGGGCTTAAGATATTATAGAAAAACAGTATAAATATGTGATCACACTATCTTAGTATAAACAAATAGTGGACAGGAAAAGGTTTCTTCCTATAAAGTAATTGCAGATAATGAAGTAAAAAGAAATATCAGAATGAGGAAATTACTGTTTTCAATCTTAAAATGGAGAACAGCTAATGGTCATTAAAATTAAAATATCAAAATGGCCAAACAGAATGATACGTAAATACTGTGCTTTACAAGTATCTCTCCAAAATCCTTATATTAAAGATTATGGTTCAATTTAGTGATACAGAAATCTTTAAGAGACAGGTATAGTGGGAAGGAAGTTAGCTCATTTTTATGGGTGTCATTACAGGGTACAGGGATCACAGGCCCTTTATCACTGCTCTTACTTCTCAGACAACACAGATGAACAAGTTCCAACTACTGCTTTGTTTGCGCTTGATAGACTACCGCACAACAGGCCGAAAAGCAATGACAAAATGACCACAAACTGAGACTCTCAAAAAGTGAGACAAAATAAAACTTTCGTCTTTTCAAGCTGTACATCGCATGTATGTTGTCACAACAGAAAGCTGACTGTGACAATAAATGTTGCAAATATCCTAACAGAATTATAAACCATTACATCTGGAGTAGCTTTGCCAAGGAACAAACATATTAATAAAAATTTAGTCTCATCAAGTTTTTACTTTTAACTGATGATTATCAGTATGCTGAGTGTCAAGTACACATGATTTTACCATCTTGTGCATGATTATATGATGGATATTTCCTGCAAAATAGTTTTTGTATAAATATCCTATCTCTATATTTGAATACCCAAGTGAAAGGGAGCGATGCTTAAAAAATAAATATATTTAAAAATTAATTCAGAAAGTAATTGACAAGGAGGATAACTCTGGATAGGGAAATAGAAGAATAGATGAACATGTATTTTTGTCTGATAATCGATGACCTATTTTTGGTAACTGCCTGCTTACTCATTAATTTATTTAAATTTTATTTAAAGAGAAAACAAAACAAAACAGACCAAAACAAAGCAGAAAAAAGGATACAACAATACAGAACTCCAAGGAAAAGAAGAAAAGAACAAAAAAGCACTAAAAAATCATTACTTAATAAGTTACATACCGTCATCTAGGAAATAGTTGTTCAAGTTACAAAATTAAAACATACAGAGTACAAATTCAAGCAATGAGACTGCTAACAGTTCTACTCCATGATCTAACAAAAACAGTAACATGGTTATTCATCTTACACACTTAAACATACATGCAATTATATCCTTTAGAGCACTTTCTTTTCCTCTCTTTTTTATAGTACTAACTACACATTTTGGGTTTTATTACTCCTACATTTCTTATTACTTTTTACACTAGAGACTCAATGTGATATTTATATATATGTTTCTTCTTTATTTTACTAATGAGGACAGTCTCAAGTTGTCTCTGTTTACCTATGAAGGCCTCAAGATCATCCTGCTTCTTGGCTGAGTAATATTCCATTGTATAAAAATACCACATCTTTTTCATCTACTTTGCGGTTGATGGGCATCTTGGCTGTTTCCAAGATTTAGCTATTACAAATTGTGCTTCTATGAACATGGGTGCACATATATCACTGTGATATGACCTTTTCAGATTTGCTGGTAAAATACCCAGAAGGGGAATAGCTGGGTTGAATGGAACTTCCAGTCCTAGTCTTCTGAGAATTCTCCATACTGATTTCCATAGTGATTGCACCAGTCCACACTTGCAACAGTGGGGAAGTGTTCCTTTTTCCATGAAGCCTTGCCAACATTTATTATCCGTTGATTTCTTGATGGCAGGTATTCTTTCCAATGTGAGATGATATCTCAATGTTGTTTTAATTTGCATTTCTCGAATGACCAGGGATGGTGAACATTTCGTCATGAATTCATTTGCCATTTATATTTCTTCATATGAGAACTGTATGTTCATCTCAGATGCCTATGTTTGGAGACAGTCTTTGAATTTGGGGGACTTGATGTTTTTAAATTTTTTATATTTTCTTGATATAAGTTCTTTGTCTGAGGGGTTACTGGCTAAAATTATTTCCCATTCTGTGGGTTTTCTTTTCGCTCTGCTGGTGATTTTTTTTTTGAAGTGCAGAAACTTTTCAATAATATGAGATCCCAGTTGTTGATTCTCTGAAGCATTTCCTGTGCAGTTTGCATTTTGTTTATGAACTCTATGTATACCTCTATGTCTCCAAGACTTCTAACTACCTTATCTTCCAGTAGATTCAGTGTTTCTGTTTTAATGTTTAGGTCTTTGATCCATTTAGACTTTAGTGCATGATGATAGTCATGGGTCTAGTTTCAGTCTTCCGCATGTGAAGAGCCAATTTTTCCAACACCATTTATTCGAGAGGCTATACTTATTCAGTGAACATGTTTAGCCCCTTTAAATATCAGGTGGCTGAGTGTCTTCATACGTGTACTTGTATCTTCTAATCTATTCCATTTATCCACAGGTCTATTTCTCTGTCAGTCTCATGCTGATTTTATCACTGTGGCTTTGTAGTACAGTTTCAAGTCAACAATTGAGAGGCCTCCTGCCTTGCCTTTATTTCCCAGAATTGTCTTTGTTATTCTAGGTTTCTTTTGTTTCCAAATGAATTTTAAGAGTGTTTTCTCTAGATCTCTGAAGTATGTCAATGGTATTTTGATTGGGATTGCGTTAAATCAGTATAATAGTTTTGGGAGTATGGCCATTTTCACAATGTTGGTTCTTCCTAGCCAAGAGCATGGAACATCTTTCCATTTTCTAGTATCCTCTTCAATCTCCTTTTTTAGTGTAATATAATTTTCAGCATATAGATCATTTACATTGTTTGTTATGTTGATTCCTAAGTATTTCATTTTTTAGATGTTATTGTAAAGGGTGATATTTCCATTATTTGTGAGTTTCTTGTTTGTGTACAGGAATGCTATTGATTTTTGAGCATTGACTTTGTAGCCAGATACACTGCTGAATTTGTTTATTACATCTAGTAGTCTTTTAATGGAGTTTTTTTGGTTTTCTATATAGGATATCATGTCATCTGCTAAGAGTGATAATTTAACTTCTTCCTTTCTTATCTTTATTCCTTTTACTTCTCTCTCTTGTCTGATTGCCCTGGCTAGTGTTTCCAGAACTATATTGAAAAAGAGTGGTGATAGTGGATATCCTTGTCTTATTCCTGATTTTAAAGTGAAAGCTTTCAGTTTTTGTCCATTTAGTATAATATTGGCTGTTGGTTTGTGATAGATGGGCTTTAGAAGGTTGAGGTAGACACTGTGCATTCTGAGTTTTTGAGTTTCTGAAAGGTTTTTATCATGAACATGTGTTGGGCCTTATCGAAAGCTTTTTCTGCATCTATTGAGATGACCATGTGTTTTTTGTGATATATGTGCACCCAAGTTCATATTAGCACAATTTGTAATAGCTAAATCTTGGAAACAACCAAGATGCCCATCAACCACAGAGTAAAAAAGATGTGGTATTTTATACAATGGAATATTACTCAGCTATGAAGAAGGATGATCTTGAGGCCTTCATAGGGAAGTGGAGACTTGAGACTATCCTTATTAGTGAAATTAATAAGAATCATATTTATAAATATCTCATTGTGTCTTTAGTGTAAAAAGTAATAAGAAATGTAGGCATAATAAAACCCAAAATGTGTAATTGCTATTGTAAAATAGAAAGGAAAAGAAAGTGCTCTAAAGGATATAACTGCATGTATGCTTAAGTGTGTAAGATGGATTAGCATATTACTGGTTTTATTAGATCGTGGAGCAGAACTGTTAACAGTCTCACTGAATGTCTCCTTTGTATATTTTAATTTTGTAACTTGAACAACTATTTCCAAGATGACAGTATATAATTTATCAAATAGTGATTTCTTAGTGTTTTATGTGTTCTTTTCTTTTTTCCCTTGGAATTCTGTATTGTTCCCACCCTTTTTTCTGTTTTATTTTGTGTTTTTCTCTTTAAATAAAATTTTAAAAAATTTCTAGGAGAGTTCCTTGTAGCATAATGATTGGTGCTGCTATTTACCATAATGTTCTATTATACATTATTATGCATTTATTTTTTTAAAAAGTAGAATATGAAATGATCAGAACTTAGCACAGACTAAAATGAAATAGGCAACTCTTTTCAGCGACGTCGTCTCTAATTTTCTTCATCTCCCTAGTTTCATCAACACTGTGTTGCTTGGGCTGTACTCATTAGTGAACAAACATAAAGCATTGCACCCTCATTACCTCTTAAAACCTAAATACAGGTTCTAGTTCTTCCTCTGCATTTAGATGAAAGCTCAGAAATCCTGCCCCCAAATTTTGTGAGTCTTAAATTCTGAAATATTCCTCAACAATTTCACTTCCTGGAAAATCGCAGTTCAGTAATTAAATGTCTGTTCTAGCAACAGTCACATATAAATGGTATGATTTTAACCAACGAAGATATCGTTCCTGCTCCAGATAGGTCTTCCCTGGACCGTAAATCCTCAATTTACTTGGAAGTGCTCTTTACCTTTCACTACACTTTAATTCCCCCTTTACCCAATTTAAAGCTCCGCCTTCCCCTTACTAGCATGACTCTGACTCTCCAGTGTCACAAGAATAAGGGAAGAGGAGGAAAATCATTTTGCTTGAGTGATCAAGAGATAATTACCAGATTAACCGTAATGTCTATTTTTCATTGCTAAATCTGTTTTTAGAGAGAGATTTTTTAGATTCTTTAGATACATCCACTAAAAACTTCCAGTATAGTTTTCAATATGTGGGCTGTCTTAGGACTTCAACCCATAGGTTCTTAATTTTTCATAGCCTGCCCTATACAGACTTTCTGTTTAGGCATCTCTTGCTTCTTCAATTAGTTCTCTTAGGTGCAATGTGAATCAGAAACATATTAGCTTCCACTATAGTTTTCTATTCCTGAAAATTACTCAAATTCCATTCTGTATCAATGGTGGAATGCTACTGACTCACAAAATGCCCTCTTTGTCTCCCTTTCCTATATCCTTTTAGACATTCTACCCATTACATAAATAGTTCCCAGACCCTGAAGGATGTCAAATGTAGAATTTCCCATATAGTCTCTGCAACTGCCTTCTCTCGTTTGGCTTAAAGTGAGGTAAATGTACTGCATGACCTCTCTCTGGGAATTGAATCCAGACACTAGTATACTAATATCTTTTTCCAAAGAAACTGTCTCCTCCCACTTACAAGCTTCAGCATTATGTGCTGTAAAGTCTTTTGAACGATTGCTTGGTTTTTGCCCTTTGGGACCTCAAATAAAACTGAGTTATAAAGCAGTTTCCTTCAAAATCTGAGTGTATTGAAGTTATACTATTACAGAGTGAGAAGATAATCTATAGAATGAGAAATATAATGTTTCCAGTTACTCAGACACACTAGTCAGATTTATAGCAATGATGGCAAAACTTCTAGAGATCTATTCCCAAACTGCAACTCAAAGCCCATTTATTTATCACAACACTACAAGTAAACCTGAATAATGAGATTTTAGTTTAGAAAAAAATAACTCATTCATTGACATTTGTTGTGTTAAAAGAAAACCACAATAACATGTGTGCCATAGGTTCATCACGACTGACCTAGAACTATAAATGAGGTTATAAACTAGTTTATAAACTAGTTGTAACTGCATGTATGTTTAAGTGTGGAAGATAAATGACCATACTACTATTTCTGTTAGATTGTTGAGCAGAACTGTTAATAGTCCACTGTTTGAATGTCTACTTTGTATGCTTTAATATTGTAACTTGAACAACTATTTCCAAGATGACAGTATGTAATTTATCAACTAGTGATTTCTTAGTGGGGTTTTTTTGTTGTTGTTCTTTTCGTTTTTTCCTTTGGAATTGTGTATTGTTGCTACGCTTTTTTCTGTTTTGTTTGGTTGTTTTTTTCTTTCTAAATAAAATTAAACTAGTTATAAACTAGTTATAATTTTTGGCCATCAGAGAAATGCAAATTAAAAGAACACTGAGTTTTCATCTTGCTCCAGAAAGAATGGCTATCCTGAAGAACTCAAAGACAAACAACAAAAATAAAAATATACTAAAATAAAATAAAATAATCCATGCTGTTGAGGCTGCAAGGAAAAGAAGGACATTTCCCCATTGTTGGTGGGAATGTAAATTAGTATGACCACTATGGAAATCCGTACAAAGATTCCTCAAAAAACCAAAACTAGAAATTCCATTTGATGTAACTACTTGCCTTCAGATATCTTTCCAAAAGCATTAAAGACAGCATAATACAGTGATTCATGCATATCTATGTTCATAGCAGCACAACTCCCAGTAGCTAAATCTTGGAAGTCACCTATATGTCTAGTAATAGATAAATGGTTAAAGAAAATGAGGTACGTATACACAATGGAGTTCTGCTCTGCCATAAAAATAAATTTGAGTTATCTTCAGAAAAACAGTTGTACCTTGAAACTACAATGTTAAAAAGAAATAAAAGCTTCCCTTATATGTAAAACTCGAAGTAGAAATAATTTAAAAAGAAAAATGTAAGATAAATAATAAGAAACGGGGAGGTAGTCCTATTCCACATGGGAAGGGCATCTAGAAATGGAGAGAAGCCAGGGGAAGGGCAAGAGAAGATTTAAAATGTGATTTGTACAATGCCTAATTTCCCACATAATGAATATATTTATTATGTATCACAAACATGTACTAGTAAAAAAGTAAATGAAATTACACTATTATTTCATCCCACAGAATGTCCTTGGAGAAGTAGTTAAGAGGCAAATTATAATGTTTTTCTAAATATAATGTTAGCAATTTAATCATAGGAAATAATGCTGATAAGTTTTACATTCATATTAAAGTGTTAGTATGAATCCAGTTACTTGCTACTGTTCACACGTATTAATGATTCAAGCAGATAGAATCAGTTCAAGTAGAATCTTCAATATATTCTACTTTGTATTTGCAAGTAGGTATCAATGTAGGACACAGACTAGGTGTGGCCTTTGGTTTATTTCTACACCTTTTATTTTCTGGGATAAATGGTTATTGTCTTATTCATCAAGCCTTATTACTATGCCTCTAGACAACTGGAGATTGTTTCCCTTTCTCTTATCACATTCACTTTGTCTTTTTGGCACTTGGTGAATTTACTGATGAGATTCACATTACTCACAACATCCATCTTTTAAATGACAGTCACATCCCTGAAACAAAACAGTGTAAATATAATGCAAAAATGTCAGCTTACCTTGTTTCTATTGTTCACGTGCATTCCTATCTTACAACACCAATGATAAATATTTAGCACTGAAATTTATAGGAAAAATTTATCACCTCTAAAAGGAGTGCAAGCTTCTTTGTAAATAGTTATTACATTCTGTTTCAATAAAGCTGAAAATTTGCTACTTCTGAAAGAGGTGATATTATCCAAATTTAAAACTTCAACACTATGTTAATTTTTGATATACATAAAATTATTAAAAGGTCATTACAATGTTCCAAATATTTATTGATTATTGTTACATTAACTAGTATAAAATATGTATTTTAAATTTCATTCAGAAATTCAGGTAAATAAAATAAACATAAATTTTATCAGGTACACTTAAGTCTCCCCTCTAATGAAGAAAATCTCATAACAGCAGTGATTTTTATTTGTAAGAATTACAATAAAATCCTCTGAAATGTTGAAATAACATAAGGAAACTATTAACACTTTATTTTGTAGAAAAGGTATTTTTTTACACAGAAAGTTCCCTATATCCCAATTGATAGATTTAGCTGACAATGTAGTAAAGTACTTGCTCCTAATAGAAATTTTACTGATCATTGCAAAATGTTCAATTTGTTGCTTTCAGAATTACCAGATAAGATTGCAGGATGGTTTTCATTAGCAATCTAATGTAGCAATTGAAACAAAAGCTCCAAAGGAATCTCATACAAAATACTCCATCATAAATCTACCAAAGAAAATATCAAGGTGTGGTGGGTTAAAAACAGACAGCCAACTTAAACACCAACTGAACTGAATCATCATGGTGCTGAGGGTAGATGACCCACCTGAGGATTGTTGCCTGCATAAATGAGAGGAAGAGCTGTTGTTTGGCGCTGTTGGTTCTCCTATTGCCCTGGGTTCTCCTGGGGGAGCTTCCTGAGCTTTTTTCCTGTTATGAACTTGGCTGTTCTTATTGTCAAAGGAGCTCAGGACCTTGTTGCTGAGAATGGCTATTGTTCACTTTGGGGAAGCTCTGGTCTTAGTGCTTCTTGGCTCTAGAGGGGAGGATTGTGCTGTTCAGTCTTCAGGAGAAGCTTGTCATGCTGGCTTCCTGGTCAGCTGTTTTCATCATAGGAGGAAGTCAGAAACTTGTCACTGAGAATGGCTGGGTTACTTTTTGGGGGAACCCCATCCTCATTTTGAGCATTGCTTCCTGGATCCAGGGCAGAACGCTCCGCCTGCTGACACATGTCCTTCATCCCACTTGCACTGACATTCTAGCTTCCACTACTCACCTTGGGGGCCTTCCCAGCACAGATTCATGAAACAGACTTGCATGAGTCATTGTTGTGGGCTCTAGGCCTCCATTTGGACCTGTGGGAAGCATTGTCATGGGTTCTAGGTGTCAACTAAACTCATGAAGGATATTACCATGGGATCCAGACCATCTGCTGGATTCTCTAAGTCTTTAGTATGTGAACAGGTTTCCTACACTTTTTGTATTTAATTATTTGGGTGAGTATTATGAAATAATACTATAAATTATGTGCTCTATATGTAACTATTTTCCTTGCAATCCCTGACTACAACACAAGGGTAAAAAATGCTAACCATAGCATTAAAGCTAAAATGGTTTTAAGCATATAGGATGCCTTGAGCTAATGAGAAGAGAAGGATAAGAGTATAAGGGCAAGTACAGACAAACATAAATAAAGGAATGGAAGAAAAGAAGGGAAAAGCACTGTGACTGGGTATACATTTCAATGGATTCATGGGTGGGGTTTCACCAGTACTTATGAATAATGACTATGAAGCAGTGGATCCCAGTTGTACAGAGAGATGGTAAAGTGACTGATAGTTGAATGTAACAGTAAATAATGAATATGAAATCAAGAGAATATATGGGATAAGGAATAGGCAAAATACAAGATAATTATATTACTAGTTTCTCATAGTTCATTGAAAACAAAGATTAATGTTAATATTGATTGAAGCATTTTTATGTCCATATCTTGTACTATGAGTAGCTACTTTGAAGATAACAATATACAGTGTACCAACTATAGTTATTGTCCTCTTTGTTTTGATATTTTTATTTTTCCATAAAATAAAAAATTTATTCATTTGAATATATGTCAATTAAACAGAAAATGTTTTCTCAATTATCACCACACTCAGAAAAAAGTAACCACATTGTATCTGCCAATGTTTTATTAGAGAAACAGATATAGCACAAAATATACAAATATATAAAAATTTACAAGATAGGCTTAAAATGGTTACTGGCAGAGTTGGCTGAAGAAGCATGCAGAGGGTGTCTGCACACTGGAGATTGAAGATTTCAGTGCAATGCCTTTATTTCACTGCAAAGAATAGCAAGTGTCAAATGCTACTCAGAAACCAAGTCACTGAGGTACTTATTGTAGTAGTTTCGTACAGTTGTTATAATTAGACATTTAGAGAAGCCTAGGATAATGTCAGAACAAAGAAGTAAGCATCCAGTTAAGCAAACAGCCAGTCATCTTTAGTAATGTAAAGGAAAATAAAATAGCACACCCAAGATGAGGAATAATTCAAACAGCTAAACTCAGCTTAGAGCAGCTTAGAGACACAAAGACAAGAACAAATGATAAAAATTTGGAATAGAGAGATATGAGATTTCCCCTGGAGGATATACTGACAGTTTTAACAACTCCTTATCTCCTAACGGATCTGGACATTAGAAATGCTAGACAACCAGTTTCTTTTAAATATTTTTGAATTCATTTCTTTGAAACAAACCCCTGTGCTCTGCTTGCCTGTATAAGACCAATGCAAAGGAAGCATGTTGAACTTCTATTCAGAATGCCCTTGATGAGCTGGGATATAGCCCAGCAGCACAGCTCCTAAGTTTGATTCCTGGTACAGTAACAACAACAATAATAACAACAACAATAACAGAAACTCCCTTGGTGAGGTACCCAGCAAGAGGTTTTTTCTTGCTATTTTTGATAAACACTCTCTTAAATTCCCTCTTTTGTTGTGAAATTTATATTTCCATTTGGAAAACAAAGAATTCAGGTTTGTATGAAATTAACTGTTTCGTGCACTCTTTTAGTAAGTATAATAAGAATGTTTTTCTTTCTTATCTGACATGTTGAAAAGAGTTCAAATACTCTACCTAGTTTTTGTTGCTCTCCTCTTTCATAGGTAGTGCAGTGATTTGTCTGACCTATAAACTTGAGAAAAGTGAACCTGACATGTACGGTCTAAACTGATCTTTTTTTCTTTGGAGGAGTGAACGAATGTGTTCACTAAGAGGATAGTCTCCTCTTTCCTCCCTGCTATCATACCAGGATATTACTCTACACCAGCAAAGAAGGAGACAGAATCTGTGAAAACACTAAGTAAAGATATTTGAAATAAACCTCCTGGGTAGCTGTATTCATTTCATTTGGAGGAAATAATGGCCTTACAGCAAGAGAGAATTGAGTTCCCTTATTTGTGACCAGAATCCAAGGACAAATCATTGGTTCTAACTTACATTTGGGTTTTGGAAGTTCAGAGTATTTCTTCCTCATCTATTCTATTTATTTTTAACATGTGAGGAAAAGTCAACCTCTAAGATTGAGACAGAACAGAATAAAATAGATTTCATAATGGTTGTAAAGATTTAAAAATCACGTATGACAGACAAAATTGGATAAAAATGCAGCAACAAATTAATCATCTCTGAAAACAAAACTTTGACATTCTTCCTGGGCAGTATTTTAACTCACCCTTGAGGACTGTGACTAGGTGTACATTTCAGTGGATTTATGGGTGGGGTTTCACCAGTAATTATGAATAATGACTATGAAGCAGTGGATCTCAGTTGTACAGAGAGATGGTAAAGTGACTGATAGTTGAATGTAACAGTAAATAATGAATTTGAAATCAAGAGAATATATGGGATAAGGAATAGGCAAAATGATAACGACCTAATATGAGAATGACAGGACATGTATTTAGAGTCAGAGAGAAGTATAGACTACTTTGTAAACCAGACAATTAATGCTAGGATTTTTAAAACTTTATGGATGACAACAGTGACAGTGTGAACTATATTATAGCTAAATTAAAAGTACTTGATTTGTATATAAACCATATGAAGATGTCTTAGTTACTTTTCTCATTGCTGAGACAAAATATGTGACACCCAAAGTTTAAGGGAGAAATGTCCACTTAGCTTACAGTTTGTAGAAGTTTAAATTCATAGTCAGCTGTCTCTAAGACATGGTAGTATGACAGACAGTCATAACAGAGGATAACAATTCATGGTGGGCAGAAACAAAAAACAAACAAACAAGGGAGAAGACAAACTTCTTTCTGACCTTTACATTGTATCCAAGCTATTGAGATTAGAGCAGTGCAAATTCACTCGGTATATTGATTTATTAATCACCCATCCCCTTAATCCTAACACCCTTAATATTAGCATTGCACCTTAAATTTGTCACACACTTTAATTTTTTAAATTTTTTAAAGAAAAGCATATACTTATTGAGACAAACAAAGCTTCAGCCCAAGAGAGAGACAGAAGGAGCATCAAATATGTTGGCAAGGATCCTGGCTACTTTAGGGATTTTCATAGAGCAAAAACATAAGTTGAGGTTGATCCAAGGTGGAGAAAAGTAAGAACTCACAAGGTAGGCATGAGATGTGACAGATGGTCAATCAATAAGATTACAAGTGTAATTGTTCAGGTAAAATTGATTAAATCAGAATCCAATGGGGAAACAAGTCATGTAGCAAGTGGGCATGAATACAGAATAGGGCCTTTGTAGGGGGTTGGGTTAGTGGCTCCCCTCTGAAGTACCCTAAACTACCATGAGGGAAAATTGGGCAATGACCAATCTGGATTCTTCAGGCTGAAAGGGAACATAGTTGTTGATCAGGAGTCAGAGATACTCTACAGAGGGTCTATCTGAAAGCCCTTTATAGATAACAGTTATTTTCATCTTGCTTAGGTGTATAGCTTTAAATCTGGAGGAGACAAAGTAGGAGAAACAATTAAGTATGCATGTGCCAAATAATAGAATCAACAGGATAAATATGAGTACAGCTAACAAAGATTTCCACCAAGGGAACTTAATAGTAATGGCTTCCCATAAAGACAATAAGGATAAGGTCCAGGGAATTTTATAGTCTGACATGTCATTGATTCATCATGAACAGCTATTGAGATATAAACCATAGGATCAGGAATGTACTCACAATATTCAGGTTTTACAGCTGCACAAGTGCCCCCTGTGCTGCTGTTAGACTTCTAATGCCATCTGATTTTGGAGTATAGCCTATCTCATTAATTTTACTTCTGCATTTTGGAGAGGGAGACCAGCTGGAGTGTCATTTAAGGCCCACTCAGTATAGTTAGGCCTCAATATGTTATACGACATGTTCTAACCCTAGGGAAGGGATAAAGAGACAGGCCAAGTGATGATACTAGTGAAACATGCTTCTGGACCATCCATGTTATAGGTGGGATAAATTTGCAGGTTTGTTGATACTTTTGACACTCCTGCTTTGTAACCATGCAAATCCTAATGTACATCTTCCTATGAATTAAAAGTACTTGATTTGTATATAGGGTGCACCTAGGGCCACAAACTGGTCCTACAAGACCATTCAATCCCATTGAGGTCTTCCTATCTAATTCCAGAGTGATTAAACCAGTCTGTTGCAAATCAGTCATCAGCCTGTAAAGTTATTGGGTGTATACACTGTTTGGGGGTGTCCACAGCAAAAATTTAGTGGAGTTAGGCCAATGAGAATAAGAGTGTCACACACTTTATATTCAGTTAGCTCCAAGTAAGCTTCATCCATGATTACATGAGGCATTGAGGAGACATCTAGACACAAGCCATAACACGATAAACCATAAATAACTTCCAAATAGAATAAATGTATATCAATACTGTGATATAAAAATATAACTTGTTGACCCATTCCATGGCAAGTATGCCAGATATGTAGTATAACAACACTGATGATTGAAGTCATGAACCAGAGAAATTTAAGAGCATTTCAATGGAAATAAGGATAAGGAGAATGGCTCCTGGATTCCCAGGAGGGATCCCAAGTGAATGCCATCAAGACCCCTTATCATGGGTAATATATACAGCAATGTCATAAAATGGGTATAACATGGGTCAAACTACAGTAAGCCTATATAGGATTATAATTATGGCCAACTAGCTAATGATAACCCTATGTGGAAATGAGTTATGTAGCAAGGTTACATGGAAAGAACAAAGGCATTTTTGGGAAAGAATAGTATGGGTCCAGATGTTCTGGTCACTCACCTGTGCTCCTGATGCCTAGCTGGATCCACAGGACAAGGTGTTGCTGATTACAGTATAATCCAAATTATTGTTTATCTTGCAGTCCTGGCTATTGCATCTCCATCTTGAAGCCTGACTCTCTTCAGATTTGACTCCAGCCAAAATTCTGATGTCTCTGTTTTATGTTCTGATCTCCTTGAAGGTCCAATCACTTTCTGATTGTGCATTAATTGTTATCTGAGTTACCTGCCTATAATGATATGTGATTGTGAGTTGCTCAGGGAACACATTACACTTAGTACTTATAAAATAACTTGAAATGCTTGCATCTTTTTTAACCTAGATTTTTTTCCCTTTACCTACTACCCATTTCTTAGTCCTTGAAGATTTAAATATGCTAAGCCATCCTTCAAACAATAAATATAACCAGTCCACTTTAAGTGCTTTATAAAAACGTTTTCATTTTGGACAATCACCAGCATGGAGATGGGGATGATTTACACATAATGAAATATACTCACTAAACTCATTCAAGACATTGTAATTAAATGTCTTCAAGTACTGAGTGCTAATGAACATAATGTACTACAGAATTAACTCAGAAACTGAAAACTTGCTATTCCTGCCCTTGCATATCACAGCATCAAGATGATAGCAGTTCACTATTTCATCCAAAAATCCTCATCTCCTTTTCATGTATAACATCAATAATTTTTCTTTCAGTATCAGCTAAATTAAATCATTCTGATCTTGACTTTTCTTGAAGGATATTTTTCAAGGAATTTCAATGCAAGAAAACATTAATTTACATTTTATGATGTATGACTTGGTTATATAATGTAATTAAACTGGTGGATCACAGAAATATGAACTTATCATACAAGATCAGGGCCAAGGATATAGTTCAGTGGCACAGTGCCTGCCTGGCAAGCACAAAGTGCAAAGCTTGAATTCTAGTGAAAAAATGAAGATAAAAACAGCTATTATATTTGAGGATCTCCTTTCACTTTTAACAACCAAATATTGGATTCTGATGTTTGATCTTAGCTCCTGACCCATTATTTTCTTCAAGTCTATTTTAGGCACCATCAGTTTAATTAATTTTAGAAGAATAATTCTATTAACTAATAAATATTAGCACATATAAAACCATAATTGATTTCTCACCAAAATTATTTGAAAGAATCAATTCATTGAGGTTTTAGTAATTTTTTGCCCTCTTCAAACTTATAGGTGATTTTGTCCTTGCCTTTTGCTTGTTCTTAATTTGGAGAAATGTTCTACTATGTTCCTTGTATTTCTTTGGATTTTATTATATTCCTTATTTTTCTGTTGAATGAAGTATCATTCAACTTTCAGATATTTTTAGGAGATATTGATATTTATATGACAATTTTTCTGCTTTTTTCTTATAATCTTTTCATAGAATGCCTTTGATTGCTTTGTTGTATCTTTCTCTTCTTATGGGAGAAACTCTTCGTCAGTTTGGAAAAACATCATTTACTAATTGAGAGATGTTTAAATTGATCAAATAAATTATACAGTTATTAAAAGTTCTTTGAATGATTATGCAATCTGATGTCTTGCAGTAGCTGTTAATGGACTAAGAAACTTCTTTTGAGTTGTAGTTAATATGTATGCATTAAGTTTAGAAAAGATCACAAGATTCAGAAGAGTACTGTAGCCCTTCTGGCATCTGATTTCAGCCTGTGGAACCTGAGCAGAGGCCTCAGTCATGTTTGAAAGTCTCTGATCTATGAACTATGAGATTATAAGTGAGTGTTTGAAAGTCACTTATTCTGTCTTCAATTACTGTGGAAACAATGGAAAGTTAGCATATATTTGTAATTATTTTATGTGATTTTTATTTACAAACAAAACTTAAAGAACTTTTTAACAAAAAGAATTTTCACTTTGCTAATGCTATATTTACAGAAAACAGTGATCAAAAGCCTAAATGACAACCTACACTTAACCACTAATGATTTGTTTTATTTTTTAACTTTATTTTATTTATTTATTGTCTTTTTGAGGCAGAGTGACACTATGCAGTTCAGGCTGGCTTCATACTCACTTTGTAGCCCAGGCTGACCGTGAACTAGCAGTGATCCTCCTGCCTCAGCCTCCCAAGTGCTGGGATTACAGGCATGTTCTATCATTCCTGGCCTACTAATTATCTCTTTTACATGCATTGTTTTATTCATAGAAATCAGCATCATTGGCATCCTAGAATTAAAATTATTATTTTGATTTTAGCAGATTCCATAAGGAAGTAAAAAAAAAAAAAGAAAGAAAGGTAACTCTAGCAAATCCTGTGGATACTCTTCCCTTTTTTCCTTTATTCCTTGTGATAGCATGTGCTTGTGATGTGCTCCCATCCTCTGGGTAAACATGGTTGAAAGTCAATAAACTTTCTTAAAGTATTACCCTTGGTCTACTAAAGCTAATTATAAATCAGAAGAGCCTAGGAGTTTATTTTCCCTGAGGCAGGCCCATAACCAATGTCTGTGTGGTGTGGGAATCTCAACCCACAGCTCTCCAACTTCAAAACAAAAGAAAGAAAGAAAAAGAAGGAAGGAAGGAGGGAGGGAAGGAAGGAAGGAAGGAAGGAAGGAAGGAAGGAAGGAAGGAAGAAAGAAAAGAAAGAAAGAAAAGAAAGAAAGAAGAAAAGAAAGAAAGAAAGAAAGAAAGAAAGAAAGAAAGAAAGAAAGAAAGAAAAGAACAAAGAAGAAAGAAACTCAATTTAGTTCTAGTATATATCACAGGATTAGGCTGTTGCTAAAATTTTGCCTTAAATCTCACATTTGTCTAGAATAACTGAATCTATTTCCTTGCTACAGTTTGAATATGTCTGCTCTAAAATCCAGGTATTGCCAATGTGATAGCAATAAGAAATGATTAGATTAGAAGGCATATGACTGTAAATTCAGCTCTGGGAGACTGAGGTAGGGGGATCACAAGTTCCATTTTGGCCTAGTTTATTTAACAACATACTGAGAGCCTGTCTCTTAGTTACTCTTTTCATTGCTGAGACAAAATGCCCAACACATGTAAGGAAAGAAAGGGTTGTACAGGTTTGAGTCCACAATGAGTTGACTCCAAGACAAGGAAGCATGGTGGAGGGGCATAACAGAGGAAACACAAATGCCAGCCTGGCAGGCAGAAGCAGCAAACAGCAAAGTGTAGCAGCCAAAGTAGCAGCAGAAGCAGCAACATACTCCTTTTCCCTTTTATATTCTACCCAAGCTGTAGACCTATTGATTGGTGGCACCCTAGATCCAGACACCTCAGAAAAACACCATCTATGACCATATGAAGCTTTGGGGGACATCGAGACACACGTCATTCATAATACCCTTTCTCAAAATATTTAAAAATGGTCTGCGAATATAGCTCAGTAAGCAGGCTCTGAGTTCAAACTCTTGTATAACAAAAACAACAAATAAAACAGGTGATTTACCATGAGTGTTCCACATTTGAGAATGAGTTTAGGTTCCTAAAGTATTTAAAAGAGGAAATTTGTCCCTCTTTTTGTTTTTCCTCTTCTCCCCTGTGGGGAAGTGTTTCTCGTTTCTGGAGGAGGCTCTGTTGAAGGTACCCTGTTCAAAGCAGAGAGAAGTTCTTACCAGATACCAGTGTCTTGATCTTGAACTTTCCAGACTTCACAACTATGAGAAATAAACCTCTATTCTTTATAAATTACCAGCTTTTGGAATTTTATTGTGACCACACAAGGCAGACTAAGACATTTCCCTACTCCTTTACTATTTTTTTTTCTGGAGTATCCCCTTAAGGTGTCACATATCCAGCAATGTTCATTTAAAGGTTGATTCGCGGACAATTCTACCCAAAACAAATAAAAAATGAACAAACAGAATAAGCACTATTGATTTCATCATTTATAAAAGGGTAAGAAATTAATAAAAATGACAGTGGAAACTAAAATTTCATAATATTCAAAGATTAAAATGGAATAAATATAATTTATTTTTACAAAATCATTTCCTTGAAGGTGAACACATATAATTTTTATGCCTCTTGGAAAACAATGATTGACATGCAAAATTGGTATGGTTATGTTTTCCTCTCAAGCATATAATAAAGAAATTTTACTAGTTTCATAACATAATATAACATATATAGGCAATTCACACATTAGAATCAGTAATATAAAGATACATTAAAAGAGTGGAAATAATTGCAGTTGAAAATACCAATTCTCTATATATCTTATTAAAATATTTCCAATATACCTTATTAGCTCCTTGTTTAGGAAACAATGATATTATTAGCTTCCTTATACCTGTCCAAACTGGTAGAATATTTAGTGGTAGGGACTTTACTATAAAAATACTCAACATTAGAGTGAAAGTGAAATGAAAATCACTCTGATACATTGGATTTCAATTTTGTTCCAGAATTTAAATACAATCTTTAAGAATTAATGATTCAGAATATTTTCATTGGACATAAATCAGGATGAACAGTCCTTAAAAAAGAGGGACGATCTTGTGCAGATGTTGATGAAAGCAATCTAAACAGGCCTATGTTATTCATGCTAGGCCTGTGCTGAGTATCTAACGTGCATGATTTTACTTCCCTAAATTATCCCAATTGTCTTAGAAATCATATATCATCAATTTTTCAGCATGTGCTATGATACCAACCCTGAAAAATCCAGTTACACAATTCGGAAAAAAGCATCCATACAATTAAGAAATAGAGGGACAAGGCAGGTTCAAGTTCACACTGCCTGAAACCACAATGCATTCACTTAAACCACTGCATGTGCATGGTTGGATTTCAGATGTTTTACTCCTGCCCAAAACTAGAAACTGAGTAAATTTATATAAAGAATAATGAATTTAAGCAGAAGTCTTTTCACGAAAATCTTAATTATTGTATTAAAATAAATTTGATAGTTTATAGTTGATCCATAATGTGCAATTTGTATTTTAATAGAAAATTACTTAAATAAAAATGTTGGTTTTATAGTTGTAATTATTCTTCTAGGTTCTCAGCAATATATACATTACATTATATTATATATTTTATGTTATATATTGTTTATTGTATATTATATAATTTATATTATATAATTTATATTACGTATTATGTATTA
>PVJX010025721.1:15120-26726 GCA_004027295.1 Dolichotis patagonum | reverse complement strand
GAGGTCAGTCTGAAGATTCCTCAAGTAACTGGGTTTGGAAGTCCCACTTGACCCAGCTATTTTACTTCTAGGCATATTCCCAGAAGAACTGAAAGCATCATACCACAGTGATATATGTGCACCCATGTTTATAGTAGTTATACAATTTGTAATAGCCAGATCTTGAAAACAACCTAAGTGCCCATCAACTAAGGAATGGATAAAAAAAGTTGTGGTATTTTTATACAATGGAGTACTACTCAGCTATAAAGAATGATCACATTGAGATATTTATAAGTAAATGGATGCAACAAGAGACCATACTCATAAGCGAAATAAACCAAACTCACATGTATAAATACCGTATAGTCTCCCTAGTGTGAGAAGTGGTAAGAGTACATAAGATTTTATGGTAATCATGATTTCCCATTTCATTGCTTTGAAGCCTTTCAATGTTTTCATTCATCACTTGGAATGGTTTTATTCTGTTTTGTTTGACTTTATTATGTGTGATAGTATGAACAGCTGTTTTGAAGGAAACAAAACATTATGGCAGCCGTTGCTGATTTAATATTGTCTTGCTTTGAAGTCTAACCATGCTTTTATTCTTCTGTTACCATTGGTTCTATCATGTTGCGTCTTGAAATTTTAATATATGTGATAGTATAAACAGATTTTTTGTGGAAAATGAGATATTATAGTAGCTGTTGATCATTTTCTGTTATTCGGTTCTGAATACCCTATAATTCTTTCATTCTTTTGAATGGTTTTGTAATATTATGTTTGATATTATTGTATTTGAAACCATGCTCAACTATTACAAAGAAAGAGGCATTATGGTAGCTACTGTAATATCCGGTTGTCTTGTTGTAAAGTGCTGTGTTGCTTATGTTCTGTTCTGATCTGCTTTTTTCTGTCCTCTTCTGTTTTGTACTCTTTAAAATTAAAAAAAGAAGAAAGAAAACTTGGGGAACCCCAGGGATGCACTCTTGCCACAACTTTGGTGCCAAAACAGGAAAAAGAAGGGAAAATATCCCCAGCTTACTGTCCTTTCCCTTCCAACCTCCTAATAGTTTTCCAACATTGGCTGAACCTAACCATGAGACTGGCAGCAGGGGGAAAGGCTGATATCCCAGCGATGTCAGGGCCTCTCCGCCTTTGCCACTCTGCTGTTGGTAAACCCTGGCATCCTCAGTATTTGACTGAGTGAGCATTCGTGTGCAGGGCCAGAAGAGTGCAATGCAAAACTGAAAAGCCTTTGATAGAGAGGCGGTGGGAACTGGAATAGTGAATATTCTAGGTGACCAGCTGTGCACAAGGGAGAATTCTGGCTTGAGCCACTTAAAAAATGTCACTGGTGCCAGTTAGCTGTGTGGTAACACAGAATAGGAGATCTGCAAGAGAGAAGAGAAGGCATTTAGTTTTAGATATAGGACAGACTTATGGTTAGGAAATACCCATTTTTTATCCTCTAGAAATAATATTAACCAACATTACTAGAGATTGAAAACTAGGAAAAGTGAGAAGTACGGTGAGGTATTTTCATTACACAATAGGTATTTTTCTTCAGAGGACACATTCAGCTCACATTTATTGGGAACTAAGATTTGTGCTGTCTATTATGTGCTGTGATAACTTTTAGACTATGTCTCATACTGTCATCATTTTATGAATGACAAAACTGAAGCTTAGAAGCGTTCATTCGTTTCTGTAAGATCGTCTTAGTCAGGATCCAGTATTCCAAACTCCTGACTGTGCCAAGGCCAGTTTTCTTCTATTTCACAGCTGCCTCTGAGAACACAAATGGACAGTGCTTTTTCTTATTATTATTTATCTATAATAAACGGAAGTCCAGAGAAGCTGTGATTTGTCTAAGATCTCACGCTGATTAAGCATCAGAGTAAGGACCAGAATGCGGATTCCCATATAGCATCTTCCTGCTTTCCAGATGAGTGCCAAAGTTAATTTCCCTATTCGTTTTATGTACATTTTGAAAGGAAAGGATACTGTTTGAGAAGCCAAACTGGCTCAATCTCTTTGGAGTGCTGAGTGATGGGAACATGTTAGCAGCCTATGAAAAACATTTTTTTTTAAATTAGGAAACTGACCTTGATGATGAAAGAAATGTGGAAATAACTCCAGGAGAGCAGGTACTTCGAGACACTAAAGAGCAGCGGGATCAGAAAAATCGGCTGAAAGAGATAGATGAAAAACTGAGGAAGATCAAGGAAAATGTGGTAAGTCTTTTTAATTTAAAGTTTAACCATAGCTAATGAATATGTAAAAAAACTGTATTTTATTTGACTTTTACAACTGCTCATGTGTGTTAAATCAGATGTGAATTTGTCAGTAAGAATTTAAGTAAAAGCTAAATGCATGATTAATAGGGTTTGAAATGATCCTTGGGGCTGAGGATTTAGCTCAGCACCATAAGTGCTTGCCTGGCAAGCACGAGGTCATGAGTTTGAAACCCAGCACCAAAAATAAATAAATGAATGAATGAATGAATAAATAAATAAATAAATAAAATGGTCCTTAATTTAAGTAATTTATACAACATAATAAACATGTGAGATGCTATTTATAGTCAGAATAATGATCCTTAATCTTAACATCTCAGGTCTGACAGAGACACAAATATTAAAAAAACTAATAGTTCTTCATAAAACCACCCTTACATATTGAATTTATAGCTTTAACACTCCTACTCTTATTCTAATATACCAGTAAATTAATTATTAATTAATTTTAATACATTCTAAATCCTTTTGAGACTATTTTTCTTGTTCACAATTTAAACATGCAGTATTATTGATAGCTCTTTAACTAAGTTGTTAGCTGGTTGATATTCTGAACCTTTCAAAAATGTCCTATTACAATTAAGACATTACATGTTCAAGCTATCCAGAGGATGTTTCTTGGATACTTGGTTTTTACCTAAAGACACAAATGGAAAGGCTGAACTTGTGATTCTCCCTACATATTCTCTTCCAATTTTTGTCTCCTACTAAATTCTGTCTTCAGTGATCTTCAAGCCTTGTTATATTTTAACCAGTATGGCTGATTTGTTGTCATATCCTGTCACAGATCTCTATGTGTTTGAAAATGTTTTTTTTCCTTTTTGTCTCTACTTTTATTGTCACTTTCTCAGAATTATCCTCTCATGTTTAGCCACATATAAGCTACTCTTTGTGGAATTTTTAGATTCTAAGTCACTCTTTCCTCCTCTCATTCCATTTTTATATGTTGCTCTATGCGGGCAAGCATCAGATCCATGATTCTGATTAAGAGCTCATCTTTTCAGTCTCCTCTTCAAGAATGCACAGCGTTCTTGAAAGTCCAGGAGTTGTGTCCTGCCGAGCTGCTCTTCGTAGCTCACTGGGGCCCTAATGGAGGTCTGGGTCATCCAGTGTGTGTTGGGCAGCTGATCTAAAGGGGATAAATTCCTTTAACTTCTCTTTCTGTCTGTCTCTGTCTCTCTCTTTGTGACAGGGTTTCACTATGCAGTTCAGGCTGGTCTTGAACTTACTTTGTATCCCAGGCTAGCCTACAATTTGCTGTGATCCTCCTGCCTCAGCCTCCTGAGTGCTGGGATTACCACCAGCATGCCTGGCTGACTTCTCTTTATCGCTCATTTTTTGTTTGCTTTCTGGAAAATTTATGGGAATTCCATTTGAGGGAGAACTCGATTTCTATTTCCTGTGGGATTTTTTCCTTTTGAGTTTGTTGACATGATGAAGTGGAAGTAGGGATGATTAGGAGGTGTAAATGGACTCTTCACCAGTAGTTATGGTGGTGGTGGACACCATAAACTTGAGGTATGGTTTGGTTGGTTTTGAAAATGTTGGCACTTCCAAGCCGGGTGCAGCCTGTCATCCTCTGTAGTTAATTCTCCTGATTTCTGACTGTGGTAATCTAGGTGCTGTGTTCCTCACATCCCCCACCCCCTCCATGTTTAAATCCTAATGCCTGAGATCATGGGAATAGGAAGTGGGATTTTAGTGACTAAGTCATGAAGGTGGAGTCCTTGTCAATGGGTTTGGTGTTCTTATAAAACAGATCCAAGGGAACTTACTCTCCTTTTTTACCATGTAAGAGCATAATGAGAAAGTGCCATCTTATGAGCCATGTAATAGGCCCTCACCAGGTACTGAATCTGCTGCCACCTTGGTTTGGACTTCACAGCCAGCCGTGAACTGTGAGAAACACATTTTACTGTTTACAAGCCATCCAGTTTATGGTGGTGTTATAGAAGTCTGAACAGATTAAGGAAACTGTCCCTTTATTACCTACTTTTAAACATTTTTTTCTGCCATGTCTCTGCCATTAATTAATTTTGGGCTCAAAACTCGGGTCCTTTAAAAAATGTTCTAATATTCTAATGTTACAGAAAGTTTGGCTACACTTAGAGGAATATCAAATATTGTGAATTGGTTGTTGTCTAAGTGGAAAAGAATAATAAATACAGAAGAGAAATTACTGAATAACACTTCTCAGCCAGAAACTGTTCCACGTACCTTAAAAACACTAAGTTGTCTGATCTTTATAAAAACCTTGTGAAGTAAATACTTCTGTCTTTATTGATTTAAAAATGGAGGCAAAGAAAATTGGCAGAACATTCTCAAAGCTTTGCAGCTAGCAAGTGGAGATGAGATTGAAATTGTTAGCACTGGGTAACTATGCTGTAATACTTTCCTGATACTTATTTGCTTTCTTTTCATGGTTAATATTTTTAACCATTTAACAGTTTACCCTGAGTGCGTTCAGGCAGAGCACCACTCCGGCAGGTGTCATTTCAACCACTGGATTCTTGCACTGGATAAATTTGATAAAATTGTCATTTTTATATTTCCTGTTATATATATCTTGTAAAAACTAATAAAATAAATATACAGTTTTGGTCATCCTGTATTTAACTAATTAGAATGTAAATGGTTAAATTAAAATGTGATAAATTCATTATATATAGTAATAGTTGTGAGCAAAATGTTTGAACTCTTCTACATAAATTTTAATTTCATAATTTTGTGTTTTATAGTCAAAAATTTTAAAGGCTATTATCTGTGTTTTTATGGCTTAGCATTTCATAATAGCCCTATGGATTAATATTGCATACCACATGACCTGTGTCAAATTTGATAAAACTCACTGTACATTGTAGACAACTAGGCACTTTTCTGATTGGTAATCTGAGACCTGAGTCTTTGTTTCAGTCTTATTAGTAGCCTTCTCTATTACTTTGAATGAATCATTTAGTCTCTTAGATCCTTGGTTTAGTTACTGTAAAATTAAGAGAGTAATGCTAGAGAACTTCTGTTATTTTCTCTTTGATTCTTGGCATATTTATTTTTTGTGAGGAGTGATATTATTGAAAATATATAGTATCTGAGGCTCAGTTTGTATCTTCCTAAATATTTGACATTGATTAACTGGCTTATATCTTCTATTGAAAGTTAATTTTGGAGTTTACTAACATGTCATGAAGGAGAAGGTAAGATTGTCTTTTATATAAAAAATTAGTATACTGCCTTTTATATATATATATATATGATTGTCTTATATATATTATATATATATAATCTTATATATAATATAATCTTATATATATGATTGTCTTTTATATGAAAAAATTAGTATACTACCTACCAACAAGAGAGTATAGTTTTGAATATGGGTTAGAAATGGCTAATTTTGTAGTTTTATCCTATTCTTGCTCCTGCAATGCAGCATCTTTTCAGGATCACTGGTTTGGGTAAAAGAAGTAATGTATGGTCACTGAATTAGTGATTTGAGGATCAAGCCAATATATAGTCTTAGGGACCTGAAAGAATGATCTAAGAGCAGTGTTGGAGATTTTATCAAGGATAACAATGTGTACATATATATGTACATAAATAGATTAGTGTGTATATATGCATACAAATTATGTGTACAGACATACACACATGCAGAGATACTATATACATCCTGAAGAGAAATAGAATGTGTTACTAGTTTAGCTTTACTAGATTTTTTCCATGTTCTGTTAGGTTGTTGATTGTCCTTAAAAAAAAAAGAGGAATCATGATAGAGATGCTTTTATTTCATTGTTTTATCTAGATATTTCTTTTAATATAATAATATAATAATGTGTTTCTTCAGTAAACAGTAACAGTTGAAGTTTGTCTAATTTTTTGAGGTATTGAGCATTCTACAGTGATAATATGGATTATTCTTTTTCTTCCTCTGCTGCTTCCTCTTCTCTTTCTCCTCTTCCTTCTTTTTCTTTTAAATAGAGGCTACCCTTAACTTCTTGGGTGAAGTAAAAATGCCTATAATGAAATTATCTGATTATTCTTTATTTCACAAACCCCAAAATTTCAATTTTAGTTTTTGTAGTTTCAAATAACCAACAATCTGACTTTATTTTATTGAAACTCTTAATGGTAAAATATTCTCAAAGCTGTTTTGTTAGGATTGTTAGGAAAAGCTTTCCAGGGTTGCAATCATTCTAAATGCTTTGCCCATACCTCTTAGGACTTGATTGTTTTTCTTTTGATTCTCAGTTGAAGTTCATTCATGATTTTTGTGATTTGAAGTCTCTACTGTTTCTTCCCACATTCTTTCCCTTTGTGGTTGCTTGGAAATCACCCAGCACAGCCTTGTTTGGTGAAATGCATTATTACTGCATCAGAGTGTTTTGTATCCTACTCCTTGTTGCTGAGCATTGACAGTAAGAATGTGATTCACGAAGGAGGGTAAATCCCTGCGTTCTATTCTTACTTCTACATGCTCTTGTCTTTTAACCTGGTATAAGAATGTGTGGTCCAAGGTCAGAAGGCTAGGAGATTTCTTCTGCTCAGAGAATGGTTGGTTATTGAGCATGCTATGGAGTCAGAATTGTAGCACGTAAGAACTGAAGGGGCCTTTGAGGTGACATGGGCCAGTTCTGTGCATTACAAACAAAGTATTGAATTGCTAAATCATTTTCAAAAACTCTCAAATAGTAGGAGACTGGGGCCAGTACTTAGTTCTGACACCCAGATCTGTGAACTTCTCAATAATTCAGCCTCTGTAAATCACAGAGTAGTCCAGGCAAGGTTTGTGACCTTTCACTGTTACTGGCCTCATTATAAAATCTTTAACCTCTTAAGAACTAGATACAAATATTTCTAAAATCAGACCTCCAAACAAATTTGACATATTTGTGATTAAACAGGAAGGCAAAACAGCACGCTTTGATATTTATACATTAGTAACAAGGACTTGACTTGGAAAAGTAGTTATTCTCTTCCTGATGTCATTGTTTAGAACTTTTGAAATTCATCTCTTTTTTTCATTTGTAATGACTTGTAGGAAGTAAATTGACAGTTAAAATTGATACTTTTATAGTATACAACCATTGTCCTTCTGTAGGATATGGTAGGTATGTGAAATAGTGATAAAAGTATCTGTAAAATTTTGAGATGGAAATTTTTACACTGATAGTTAAATAAGGTATTTGTCCTTAAATTCCATTTTGAAGCAAGTAGAACATAAAATTGCCAGAAGCACTTGTATATTTCTATATCATTTGATGGAGAAATCTTGACAAAACTTGCAAGTGAATATTATCATTTAATAGCTGCAAAACAACATAGTTACGAGTCAAGGCTAGTGTTCATGAATTATTCCAGAATGAATAAAGAAACTGGTAGATTCTAAAAGCCTAGGGTTTAGCTATCTCTAACATGACATCCACCCAACTTGGTACCAACCCAGAGAAGCAACTTATCTCTCCAGGAGTAACTTCTATGTACTTCTAGTTCCGAAACAAACTTCCTGCTCCCTTTTTGCGTGTGCGCCGAGCCCTCTCCATTCCCAAGACTGCACAACCACCCAAACACTCCATCCACAGCCCCCAGTAAATCTTTCTGTTTTCTGTTTTGTGCACACAGATGCTCCTTCAATCAGCTGTTAATATGTCATTTTGCTCACCTCCAAAACTTTTACCCCAGCCAAACCTGATAAAAGTAGTCCCACTTTCTTCTGCAGCCTCAATAAAGGCCTTTTTTCTCTTTTCTTTGTCTATCTATCATGCCAAAAATCTTATCAGGAGCCAGTTACTTTTAAATAGGTATTGGTTATGTATTATTTTACAAGATAACAGGGTAAATTGAAAGCTATAGTGCTTAAGATATTGTCTTAGTTCTGGGACAAAAGATCCAATACCTGAAACTTAAAACAAGGAAGGTTTATTTTGGCTCACAGTTTGTAGAGGTTTCAGTCCACAGTCAGCTGGCTCCAGCGAGGTCAGTCTGGCAGGGAGGCATGGTGCAGGAGAACTACTCATGGCGTGGTGGACAGGAAGTGGAGACAGACAAGTGTGGAGCCAGTGATCCTCCACCTCCTAACAGCAAGTCAGCTTTAAATCCCTGTAATCCGGTCACCTTACAAAGCTCCTGCCTATGATCAAAAAAAGGCTTAGGGATAAGTCTAAAGATATAAACCATAACAGATGTTTAGAAATTCTTTTGTTAATTTAATTGTCATTTTTAATTCATTCATAAAATTTCAGTTACTAATTTTTTAATTTAAAGAAAAAAGCAAAACAGAAAAAAGGGTAGAAATAATACAGAATTTCAAAAAAATTAACACTAAGAAATCACTAGTTGATAAATTACATATTGTCATCTTAGAAATAGTTGTTCAAGTTACAAAATCAAAGCATATACAGTGGTCAATCAAAACAATGACAGTGAAAACCATTCTGTTCAAGGATCCAACAAAAACTTAGTAATATGGTTATCTATCTATTGATTAATTTTAGAATAAGAGAGCTGTTGTAGTTAGCTTTTCCTTTAATGGGACAAAGTACATGACGCTACACCTTAAGGAAGGAAGGTTTTATTTTGGCTCATACTTTCAGTCCATGGTTTCCTGGCTCCCAGTCAGACTCAGTGTGTGGAAGGGCGTAGGGGAAAAGCTGTTCAATCTGTGGCAGCCAGGAATCAGAGAGAAGGGAGGAGCTGGGGGCAAGATTATGCTTTTCTGGGTCACATCTCCAGTGACCCACCACCACCAAGGGCCCACCTTCTACCAGCACATTCAGTTACTGAGCTCATGAATGGACGAATCCACTGATGAGCACCTCCTTGAGCCAATCACCTTCCACACACGTGACATGGGTGGGAGGGGGCATTTTGGATCCAAACCATAACAAGGGACTATAAACACACTTCATAGTCTGCCTGTAAGTATGAAAACACTTAAAAATTATTAGATATTTGCTTCTAGATTATGCTTCTTCACATGTATTTTGATAATGCAGACCTGATAATGTTATAGAAAGTGGGGGTATTGTACTGTTTTGGAATTATAATATGCTATATCTTGAGAGGCATTTTAACAGTGAAAGTTATGATAACTCTGCTTTGTAATATTATCTGTTTTTTCTTAAAGATTTATTATTGGGCAGAGACACTAGAAATAAGGTTATAAAGCTGGATGTGTTTGGCACAGCCCATTTGTGCTTTCTGAATTAATTTTCAACGTTCTTTGGCTGAGGCCATGTGCCATAGATACACTTACGTGAAACAAGAGCAGGTAAATGCTTTAAAAAATAAGCAAGTAAGACAGTGGAATATTATAGTACAAAATGAGTATTATAGAAGTTATAATGTGTAATGCATACACATACAGACCTCGTGCAACTAGTATAGCATGTTTTGAGGTAAAAGGATGTATATCTAGTTTTAAAAATTATTAACAACTTTAGAAGTTGAAATTAATCCTATAATTTGGATGTTAACATGGGATAGTAATACTGTTTAATTTCTTTTCTGCCCAAATAGGGTAATTTTTAATATCATTCTTTTAGTATTATAAACTTTTGAACAATTCTTTCCCAAGGGAGCTGTTACTGGTGTTTGCATGCAGTCTTTAATCCTTTAGTCAAGTGTTTTTTTTTTTTTTCTTGTGAGCTACAGCAGTTTTTAAAGAGCTTTAGACCCTAGAGCTGCAGCAGTCCCCTGCTCTGTGATTTTACCTTCAATTACTCTTGGTCAACGGTGATGCAAAACTGTAAAATGGAAAAATTCTGAAAATAAATCATGCCTGTTTTAAATAAAGTACTGTTTTGTGTAGTGTGATGAAATTTTGGGTCATCTTAGTCCACCATACCTGAGAGGTCTATCATCCTTTTATCTAGAGTATCCACACTGTATACACTACCCACACATTAGTCATTTTGGGTAGTGGCCATTTTGGTTATCAGATCATCTGTTGCAGTATCACAGTGCTTATGATCAAGTAACCTTTTATTTCTTAATAATAGCTTCAAAATGCAAGCTTAGTTGTTATGGTTTAGATTTGGATTTAGTACCGTGTTCAGAAGTGACGTTTGTTCAGAAGTGGCGGGCCGCTGGAGGCATGACCTAGAAGGATATTTTCTTTGTCCTTATCTTCTGCTTTTCTCACTTCCTAGCTATCATAATGTGAGAGGCTTTTGAACTAAGCCTTTCCACCACCCCCTTTCTGCCTTGGAGCTAACCAGTTCTGGACTAACTCCTCAAAAAGCCTTGAGTCAAAATAAACCTTTTCCTCTTAAATATGTAGGTGTTGGATATTGTGTTTCAACAGTGCGAAAGTAGCTAAGACAGTGATGCTGCTGGCAGTTTTGATGCTACCAAAATAGAAGCCATAAAGTGCTTCTTCTTTTTTTTTCCTTTCTCTGGAAGGCTGAGACAGGAGCACCACCGTGAGCGTGAGGATAGCCTGGCTATATAGTGAAACCTTGTCTCAAAAAAAGTGTTTTTTTTTTTTTTAAATATGAAGAGATGGAAGTTCTTAATAAGGGAAGAAAAAAGTCATGTGCTGAGGTTGTTAAGATATATAAATCTATTTCTGAAATCATGAAGAAGGAAAACGAAATTCATGGTGGTTTTACTGTTGCACCTTAAACAACAGAAGTTGTGGCCATGGTTTGTGAAAAGTGATTACTCACTGCATGATACAGGCCTTGTATTATCTTTTTCATCACAAGAAAAATGGTATGTTGCCATGCAGTATTTGCAGAGAGAGCAGGTACATTCATGACCTTTATTAGAGTACACTGTTACAATTGTTCTATTTTGTTATTATTGTTATGAATGTCTTACTGTACCTAACTTGCTAAATGTGCTTTATCATAGACATGTACCTAGAGGAAAAAACATGAGATACATAGAGTTTGTTACTATCTGTAGTTTCAGATATCTGCTAGGGGTCTTGGAACATAACCCATGCAGAGAGGGGAGCTACTGTTCTTCCAGTTATCATATGAAGCTGCCTCTGACCAAACCAAGGCAGGGATACTCAGCCAAGATGATCATAGTAAATCAAAGCCCTTCGTTTCACCTGGAAGGGTTTGCCTAGAGCCAGTTGATTAGACTGCTGGCAAGACTTCCTTCCTTCCTTCCTTCCTTCCTTCCTTCCTTCCTTCCTTCCTTCCTTCCTTCCTTCCTCCCTCTTTCTCTCTCTCCCTCTCTCTCTCTCTCTCTCTCTCTCTCTCTCTCTCTCTCTCTCTCTCTCTCTCTTCCTTCCTTCCTTCCTTCCTTCCTTTCCTTTTTGAGACAGACTTTCACTATGCAGTTCAAGCTGGCCTTAAGCTGGCTTTGTAGCCCAGGCTG
>PVJX010025721.1:0-15020 GCA_004027295.1 Dolichotis patagonum | reverse complement strand
GCTCACTGAGAGGGCACCTCTTGAATGAAGACAATTTGCCTCCATTTTAATTCACCTTTGCCGTGCCTGTTTACTGATATGCACTGAGCTGGTGCTTGGGAGATGCCCAACCCCACTGAATGGCTATAAACAGTGCAAATGGGCCTAGCCCAGGTGCCTGATTGTATAGCCTTTGAAGCAAAACAGCAGATCTGTGTGCAGCCTGCCTATGGCTCCCACCTACTAAGTGTGAGCTAGGCCCAGAGACTCCATGCTCTGGCTAGGATAGAGCTTCAAAAAAGAAGCAGTGCTTTCCCAGGGCAGATAAAGGCTGCATTAGAGCTGAGGCAGCCGACCCAAAACACAAGATACTTCCTCAGAGCATGTTATTGCAGATTGCTCAGGACCTAGAGGCAACATGTTACCAAATTCAGAATTTGGTACTTTTTCTGCATACCTGTTTCTGCATATTGCAGAGGTGCCATTGTTTCTCCAACCCAACCCAGCTTGAAGAATTTGCATAGTTCCTGCCAGACTCAGAGCCACTCAATCCCCAAGCTTTTCCCCACTTCATGAATTATTAAAACCTGGGTTTGGCCCTGGGCCATGGCCTTTGTTCCAACTGGCCTTTGTTCAGATTGAATTTAGGACCCCTTGGTCCCCACAATTGCAGTTACGTCTCTGTCTTTTTTTCTTGCAGTGGGTTTCTTTGGAAGTGGTAGATTAGAATTTATTCACGAGAATTCCAATTACTTTTCCCTAGAATTACAATATTTGAAATCCAGACCCTGAGTGAGGTTTGGGCATTTGTTTATATTTATCTATTAAGCTCTTGTTTCCAATATTTTGCCTGTATAACATGATGGTATTGGTTCCTAACACTCTAGCTTCACTACATGTGTTTTAGAAGAGAATGATACATGAAAAAATCATTCGTAAAATTCTACCTGAAGATTCTATTTTGAAAATGTTTAATCTTGATTTCTGATCCAGATTATTTATTGACTTAAATTTATGTTCACCTTTGGGTTAATGTATAGAAAACTTAAAAAAGATATTACATAATAATAAAGCAAGATGTGTGTTTCTGTGGAGCAGAAGAATGATCGAAATGTAAAATTTAGCAGGATTTAAACTGCAAGTAGAACTAGTGTGAGGCTGGGGACTAGACCAGGCCTCATGGGAAGGAACAGAGAGCCAGTGTAGGGTTTTTATGGCTGCAGAAGGAAGCTGGAAAAAGCTGGAACAATCTGAAAGTACTGTCTGAGATGTTGAATTATGTAAGGTTAGAAACAGGAGAAAACATGGCTTTCTAGGCAGCTCCTGTGCTAACCTCTGCATGTGTGAGTTCTAATTTTAACTAGATGGCAGACTAGATATTTGGAGAATCCCTGCTTAGTAGAGTAAGCTAAACAAGTTGTATTTTAAAACATAAGCTGTAAAGAATGTGTTAATTCAATCCATGTAACATTCAAATCATGACAATAAGCATTTCCATCTCCTCAAACGTTATTTCTCTGTGTTGGAAACCTTTGTACTCTTTTATTTATTTTGAAATGTGTCATAGATTATAGTTACCTAATGTGTTACAGGAAATTAAACTAATTCTTCCTAATTGTGTTGGCTGCCTTTTGTCTCCCTTCCTTTCCTAGTCTCTTGGTGACTACTATTTTACTCTGTCCTTTAAGATCAACTTTTTAGTTTCCACAAATAAGTGAAAACTTGTGGTATTTGACTTTCTGTGTCTGATTTAATGTTATGATTTTCAGTTCTAACTATGTTGCTGAAAATGCCAGGATTTCATTATTTTTTAGTGGATAAATAAAATTCCATGTGTGTTGTGTGTGTGTGTGTGTGTGTGTGTGTGTGTGTGTGTGTATTATATCTCCATCACATTTTTCTTATCCATTGGTCCATTGATAGACATCTGAAGTAATTCCATATCTTGGTTATTGGAAGCAGTGCTGATGAACCTGGGAATGCCTGTATCTTTAACATGATTTTGTTTCCTGTCGATATATACTCAGTATGAAATTATTGGATCATATGGTAGTTCTGTTTTTAGTTTTTAAAGGAATCTCCATACTGTTTTCATTAGTTGCTGTACTAACAGTCCTTCTTTCTCTGTATCCTCACCAGTATTTGTTATTTTTGGACTCTTTGATTACAATCATTTTAACTGGGGTGAGATCATATCTTGTGGTTTTGATCTGCATATCCCTGATGATTAGTGATATTGGTCATTTTTTCCTTATAATTATTGGCCATTTGTGTATCTTCTTTTGAGAAACGTCTATTTAGATCTGTTTGCCCATTTTAAAATTGAATTATTTAAATTTATGTGGTGTTTATTCTTTGAGTTTCTTATATATCCTTGAAATTAATTCTTTATTGCCCCAGTAGTTTGTAGTGTTTTCTGCCATACTGTAGGTTGTCTCTTTTCTCTGTTGATGATTCCCTTCCATGTACCCGAAGAATCTTAGTTTGATGTAATCTCACTTGTATACTTTTACTTTTATTGCCTGAGCCTTTGTAGTCTTATCCAAAAAAACCTCTTTTTTTTTTTGCCTCCACATGCCTTGAAGTGTTTGTCCTATGTTTACTTATAGTAATTTCATAAATTTGGATCTTACACTTAAGATTTTGGGCCATTTTGAATTGATTTTTGTGTCTGTTCTTTTCATATGTATATACAGTTTTACCGACACCATTTATTGAAGGCTGTCCTTTCTCTGAAATAAGTCTTTGGCAACTGTAAAAATAAAAACAGTCAGTTGGCTATCTATATGTGTATATATGTGTATATATGTGGATTACTTTCTGGGTTCTCTGTTCTATTGATTTATGCGTCTATTTTCATCGTAATAATATATTGTTTGGTTATGTATGTTTTGGTATTAAATGTGATGCCTCTTAGCTTTGTCCCGCCACCCCCAGGATTTCTATGATAATTCTGGGTCTCCTGGAGTGACATAGAATTTTAGGATTGCTTTTTCTATATCTGTGAAGAATGTCTTTGGTGTTTGATGGGGATTTCATTGTTATCTTTATACCACTTTGAGTAGCATGTACAGTTAAACAACATTAATTATTCTGATCTGTGAACATGAGATGTCTTTCCTTTTTCTTTCAGTACTGGCGGTCGGGGATGGAGCCCAGGGAGCACTGAGCTCAATGCTTTTTATTTTTTATTTTGAGACAGTTTCATCAAGTTGGCCCAGTTGTCCTTAAACTTGGATTTCTCTTTCCTCAGCCTCCTAGAGTACTGGGATTGCAATTGTGTGCCACTGTACCCAGCTCCATTTTTATTGTGTGTGTTAGCTATAAATCGTTTCATCAGTGTTTTATAACTTTCATTGTGGAATTTTCACTTACTTGGTTAAGTTTATTCTGGAATATTAAAAATTTTTTATAGCTATTGCGAATGGGATTGCTTTCTTGATTTCTTTTTCAGAAAGTTCATTAAATGCTACTATTTTTGGTATGTTGATTTTTGAGTTCTATAGCTTTATTGAGTTCATTTGTCAGTTCTAACAGCTTTTTGATGGCATATTTAGGTTAGAATATTTAGATTTTTCTGTGTAATATATTTTTGTGTCATATTGCAAACATGGGTATTTGACTTCCTCCAAAAGAAGTAGATTTTAAAGCATTGTAGAAAAGTAAGGGAATTTCTTGGAGGATAGAAATCATAAGACAATATGAATTAGAAGGACTAAGTAACTGGGGGAAGTATCACTTGTTTCCATATTATCTGTTGCTCTCCAAAGGCTTGAAGCATTGATTTTACCAGGGAATATAGAGGGTCCAGGAAACAGAGCCTAAGGCTTGGCTGTGGTCAAATCAGAACTCCCCCATTGAGTTGGAGTATCAGATGCATAAGCATCAGTGGAAGAAGTGGTAAAAAAACCACTCTCGAGTGGGAATGGTGGGGATGTGTATATAATCATTTCTATCTTGGTTGTGGGTAGAATGGAAAAAAGTCTCTCATGAGAACTTCTAAGACCCCCATGGAGGTAAGTACACTACTTGTAGGGCCTGGAAAACTCAAGTTGAATGTTGAATTGAAAGTGGTCTTACACTGGCAAAACTCTGGGCTCCTGGTAGAGGGTAAGGAAAATAATCCCTGAAAGAATGCAATTTAAATCTAGGCATTAGTGAATTCCCACAAATAAAATTTAAGGACCTGAATCTACAATAAAAAAACATGTTCCCCCTCACCCACCAGTGTATAAGGTAATAAGCCATCATGAGCAAGAGTTAATAGCAAAAACACACTATGGAATCAATTCCACATAGACCACAGTTTGGAATGATCTATTTCAGAATGTAATATAAGTCTGTTTAATAAATTTAAAGAAATAAAAGGAGCTTTTGAGAATACGACAAAGGGAGATTTAAAATGGAAGCAAGTAGAATTCAAAGAAATAAAAATATAATGAAAAAGAAAGTTCCTGGAGTTGGCCCTTCCTTAATCTCTTATTATTGAATCCTGGCACTTTACACTTATTTCCCCCTCATCTTTCTGTAGCTTTTCTAAAGCTCTGGCTCATCCATCTAGTTAGAAACAGCAATATTTTAAAACCAGTCACTGAGAATTTGTTACATAGATTTTCTAGAAAACAACATATCAGTCTCTGAGCCCTAGAGCAGGGGGAAGAGCTATAATCACACACAGCTTGCATTTGCAGGAATACATCTTTTTTTCCCCCAGTAAGATAGGTTTTCCAACTATTTTTCTGCTTTTCTTATTGCTTCTCTAAACTTTAGCCCTTAATTTCTTAAAGTGCTGGCTCTTATTATTCAAACTTTTAAAATTGAACAACTTTAAAAATTAAGACACAGATTTAATTAGGACTCAGAAGTAAGTGTGCTCCTTAGTACATTCAAAACATTTTAATAGACTTTTTCAGAGCACTTTTAGCTTTATAGAAAAATTGCAAGAAGGACTGAGTTCCCATATATCTCCCTCAGGTCACGGTCAGTTACTTCTTGCACTAGAGTGGTATGCTGATGAAACAATATTGATTATTACTGTGGACTAATTTCCATGTTGATATATTCCTATGGACTCATATCTAAGGTTTGCATTAGATCCCACTCTTGAATGCTATACATTTTTGTGAATTGTAATAAATGCGAAATGTTGAGTTTCTGTTATTACAATATCATACAGATTAGTTTCACCTTCCTAAAATTTTCATCTTCCAATTGTTCATTCCTTCCTCTATCCATGTGGACCCCTGATAACCACTTATTTTAAAATTCTCTATAATTTTGTCTTTTCCAAAATGCTTGGAATAATATAATATATGGCATTTTATAAAAAAAGTAATTACTATTTTTGAGCAGTGTTAGCTTTACAAAAAAATTGAACAAAAGTACAGAGTGTCCGTTCTCCCTGTTACCATTATCTTCCTACCGTTATCCTTAATCCCCATTGCATCTTGTGTATATCTGTTATAATTGATTAACCAACACTGATACATTATCATTAACTAAAGAGTAGAATTTACGTTAGAGATTGATCTTTATGTTGTGCTCTGTGGGTTTTGACCAGTGCGTACTGGTACCCACCATCACACTACCATACAGAATAATAGTTTCACTGCCTAATAACCCTGTGTTCTCTGTTTGCTCATGCTCCCTTACAAACCCTTGGCAACTGCTGATCTTTTTATTGTCTTGTGTTTTCAGAAGCATTACACAGTTGAAATCACATAATATGTAGACTCTTCAGATTAGCTTCTTGCACTTAGCAATATGTATCACATTCACCCTCTGAAACACATTGCTTCCAGATTTTGGCAATTACAAGTAAAGCTTCTGTAAGCATTCTTTTACATGAGTTCAGCTTATTTGAGTAAATAAGAGTACAACTGATGAATCTCAAGCTTATGCTTAATTTCGTGGAAGATTCTCAAACTATTTTCCAAAATGGCTGTAATCTTCCTACCAAGGAAGAACCAGTTCTTCTTACTCCATAACATGGGTCAATTTGGTGGCATCAGTGTTTGAGATTATAACAGTGCTAATGTGTATTCTTGTGGCTGTTTTGATCTAATATTGCCTAATGACAAATGATGTACATTTCTTCCGATTCCAATCAGCCACCTGTATATTTTCTTTAGTAAAGTATCTGTTTAAATCTTCTGCTTAGATTTGGTTGTTTGGTTGTTGAATTTTAAGAGTTCTTTGTGTTTTTTCCAGTATATTTTCTTTTTCTGTGGTTTGTCTTTTCATTCTCTTAATGCCTGTACACTTTTCACTGCTTATAATATAACTTAAGAAGAATATGAAATACCAGAGTTGGAAAGAATTAGTTTGAGTCATGAGTAATTGCTATTTTCATAGATCAGCAAATGACAGGACTGTTGACAGGTTCTGTAGTTCAACCTAATAGAAATTGAAGGTCTGTCTCCACAATTTTCTGCATGTGAGCCACTCATTTGTGATCTGTGAATAGCATGATTGTGACTAGGAAGAAATTAAACTCACAACAGAGACTAAGATAAATGTAGACATAATCGTACAGTACTAATCTTCACAGAAAGCTGTGGTTTCCACTCATTTGGTCACCCCCTCACTGAAATGGCTATTATTACTAAGCATCCTTGTCATTTAAATTGAATTTAAAATGGTGCAAGTGTCCTGTGTCCTGATTTTTGAGTCAGGACTTTCATCCTCCATAGATGCTCAAGAATCTTAGTTTCACTGAATTCCATGGCTGAATTTATGTGGGGGCACCAGTGAGCAGTGTAACAGTAAATGGTACTAGTGGAAGTCTTCCTCCCTAGTGAAACCAAAGGACATCCCTTCACATAGTATTATTTTCTGTGGATCTCAGAAAATAAGGAAATAGAAGTCATGATCTGATGATTATTTTGAAATGTGTAGTTTATGATGCAGATTTTGAAAACCATTATGGCTAATAATGTTGCAAAATTACTTTTACTCGTTTACTCGTTAAAGAGGAAGGAAGTCAGATTTAATTTGATGCAATCAAATTTTTGTGTATTTACTATGTATAAACTCTCTGCTGAAAGTGTGGTAGAGAGCCAAGGTTTTGATCTAGTAGGAAAGGATGGGATCAGTCAACTAATATGAGACAGAATAAAACAGATGATGTGAGAAAAGTACCAAGAAAGTACTATATTTGCTCAAAATAAAGAATAATTGTGGAGGGATCTGGAAAGACACTGTGGAAAGTGTGAAATTTGAGTTGAGCCTTGAGGAATGAGTAGAGTTTTGCTTGGCACAGATGAGGGCGTATGTAAAAGAAAGAAGATACTGTGGACAGGGGCCAGACACGGAAAGCTTGGGGCCTTTAGTGCACAGAAGGATCAGTAGCTCTTATAGATTAATTATATAAAGTTTTGACTTTCTGCCAATTACATGAAGATACATGACATTTTAAAAACATGAATTTCGCTGAAGCAAGACTTTGCATCAGGCTTTCTGCAGGGCTCTTGTTTGGGAGAGAGCACTTAGAGAGTAAGAAGGAGCCCCCAGCCGTGGTGGGGGCACCTCTTGTGACTTAAGGTGGCTCTAGGAAGAAATTAAGAATGTGTCCCTGGCATTCTTAACTGGCATGGCCTGGGCATAACTCTTGTGAAGTGTTAAAAGATATGTTTCTTTGTCTTTTTAGGAAAATTATTTCACAGTGGTAGTGGTTGAAAGGCAAAGAAGGCAAAGACAGTGTGCTTACTAACATTTCAGGTAAAGCTGAGTGGAATGCTGCTCAGTATGGGATCAGATCACTCACGTGAGGTTAGAACTTTGCAAATGAGTTGGGACAAAAATCCTCTCTAATATTCACAGTATGAATTTTTTTTGCCAAATTTAGATGGAGAGAAATAAAAGGAAATAAAATTATCAAAGTAGAATGTCACCATATTGGTATTGTGGTACCTGTTACCAACAGGTTACCCCCAAATCCACTCATTCTTCGTTCTTACTTACGAAACTCTCTGGCAGCCACGTGCTACTTAAAAATGTTCACTCCTTTGCGATTGGGTGGCCATGTGAACCAGTTTTGGCCAATGGGCTGAAAGCGGAAGTCTCCTGATTAAAAGAGATTGAGTGGAGAGATCCAGGCCCTTTGTCCTTCAGCCTTTCCCTTCTTGGTTTGCCTGGACATTTCTCAATCCCACAGCAAGTGTCTTGGGACCACAGGACAATGTAGAAAGGTGGAGGAGGGTGGAGCCCTCATCTGTTTACCTCTGAATGGGTTTTTAAATTAGAAGAAGGGACCAACTTTGGTTTGGTGGAAAGCAGTCTAACGGATCAGGTATCACTGGGCCAGTGTAAATTGTTAACATGTCATGCTGGTGGAGGAATCAGGGAGAATCAGGACATTAATGAGTTTTGCCAGGGAATTGCATGAGCACTTCTCAGTGTGGGGAAGTGAGCTTGAACTCAGAGGGAAAGTTACACATTCACCATTCTTAACTGTAGAACTTTTCATCAATAAAGAGTGAGTGACAGAGACCCTGGCGCATCAGGACCTGCACCGTGCGGTTGACTCAGTGTGCCGGGAGAACAAGGAACTCCTCCTCTCTCTGGGGGGCAGCTGAGAGTGTGGGAGACTTTTGGTGGCCTGAAGGAGAGAGACCCTGGTGCATCAGGACCTGCACTGTGTGGTTGACTCAGGGTGCCTGGAGAACAAGGAACTCTTCCCGTCTCTGGGGGGAGACTGTGATCCTGCCTGCGTGTGGGCTGAGAATCAGACATCTCATGTCATCCTGTCCTCCATCCTGTGTCCCCCCTCCCCCTCCCCACTGCCTAGCAAGTGGGAGCCAGTGAACTACACATCTTGTGAAAAGATTGGCTATGTTATTTAGTATGAGCTCCCCATATGCAAAGATAAGGACAATCATTTGGAAGAAAACAAGTGACAATATGACAGATAGTGAAGATCTCTGGTTGTCTAGCTTTGAAATTTATGCTTTCTTGAGTCCCATTCTGTTCTGTTTTGTTGTGTTTCATTTTACTCCCTTTTAAAATAAAATTAAACAAAATTAAAAAAAAAAAAGAGTGAGTGGCACAGAGGGGAAAACACCATGGCTTAGGGTCACCGGTCACTAGTTGCACAGAATGCTCGAATTAAGTAAACCTGGACCTTCCAGTAAACATGGAAGTTAGTTTTGGGGAAATAAGTAATTGGTGTTAGGAATTTTACAGAATATGGTGGAGATAGCACACCTTTTACAGAATGTCACTGATAAAGACCCATTTATTTAGAGAGAATACTAAGTACTTTCAGAATTAGACAAGTATTAAAGATTCCTGACACAATAAGTTAACATTCTAGGCCAGCACTGTCCAAATACAAGCAAATGTAAGCCGCATATGTAATTTTAAATCTTTAAAGGTCACATTGAAAAGATAAAAAGAAACACATGGAATTATGTTTTACCTTACTTATACAAAATATCATTTTAACATGCAATTAGTATTTAACTGATTAATGGAATATTATGTATGTACTTTGTACTGGATCTTTGAAATCCAGTGTGTAATTTTGTTCTAATAGCACATCTCAACTTGGACCAGCCACATCTTATTAGGCACCTCTGCAGTGAGTCCCCAATTTCCTGAAAGGTGTTACGGTGCAAGTGAAATGAAAGAGCAAGAGACAAATAGCAGGACAGTGGTGATCTGGGATGGCCAGTTGTTCACAGGGAACACAAGGCCCGTGGGGCAGCCAGAACCTCAGGATTAGTTGATTGCATTTACATTGAGGAAAATAGGGGATTATCAGACAACTCAGAGGGTGTCAGTGGTCTTTGCTAAGAAGAACCTTATGTTGATGAGGATCACTTCAGATGACACAGAGAGGGAGGCAGTGATCTTGGATTAATGAGGATCTTACGTTGACAAGGACAGTGGGAAGAGATGGCAGGTTAGTAAGTTTGTCCTTGCCCCCAGGTGAAACCTTTATTTATTACTACTCAGTTCTCAAGGAACTAGGATGTCTTCAGCTGATGTAATCCTGCTCTGGAGCATCACAGAATCACAGGACACAACAGAGTTGTGTTTCTGCTTACCAGGCCAGCTTGCATGGCCAGACACTAGGCTTCGGAGAAGTCCTACTCATAATCTGGCCTTTTAATTTTATTTTGAAAAAGCAAAACAGAAAAAAGGGGTAGAAGTAATACAGAATTTCAAAAAAGAAAATAAAGTAGGGAATTAACACTAGTTAATATATTGCATTTTGTTGTCTGAGAATTAGTTGTTCAGGTTATAAAATATAGGCAAAAAGTGATCAATCAAACAATGACAGCACAAACTGTTCTTTTTGATGAACTAACAGAAATTAGTAGTATAGTTATCTATCTAGCATACATATACATACTTATATATTGATACATGTTTACCAACGTATATGTAATCTTTTCCTTTTTTCCTTCCTGTAGTTCAGTAGCTCTGTCTTTTTGAGCACTTTCTTTTCCTTTCATTATTAAAATGTCTATTGTATGTTTTGGATCTTATTACTTCTTCAACTTTTTATTTTTTATCATTTTTTATATTAGGGAGACAATAAAAATATTTATAAATGTGATTTATTTCACTTGTGGGTATAGTCTCAAGTTGCCTCCATTTACCTACAAAAGCCTCATGATTATCCTTTTTATAGCTAAGTAGTATTCCATTGTACAAAAATACCATATTTTTTTCATCTACTCTGTGGTTGATGGGCACTTTGGTTGTTTCCAAGAATTAGCTATTACAAATTATGCTGCTATAAACATGGGTATACATATATTGCTGTGACATGACATTTTCAATTTTGGGGGGAAAATACCCAGAATGGAAATAGCTGGATTGAATGGGACTTCCAATCCTAGTTTTTTGAGGAATCTCCATACTGATTTCCACAGTGGTCTACACTCCCACCAGCAGTAGAAAAGTGTTCCTTTTCCCCACTGCCCCGCCAACATTTGGTGTTGGTTGACTTCTTGATGGCAGTCATTCTTTCTGGAGCGAGATGGAATTTCAGTGTTGTTTTAATTTGCATTTCTCAAATGACCAGTGATGTTGAGCATGTCTTCATGTATTTATTTGCCATTTGTATTTCTTTATCTGAGAAGTGCATGTTCATTGCAGATGCCCATTTTTGGATTGGGTTTTTGAATTTAAGGGGCCTGATTTTTTTTCAGTTCTTTATATATTCTAGATATAAGTACATTGTCTGAGGGACAGCTAGCTAAAATTCTTCCCATTCTGTGGGAAGAATTTCTCTTCACTCTGTTGGTGATTTCTTTTGAAGTACAAAAACTTTTTAATAAGAAGAGATCTCAGTTGTTGATTCTTTGAAGTACTTCCTATATGGTTTGTGTTTTGTTCACGAACTCTTTGCCTACCCCTATGTCTTTAACATTTCTACCCATCTTGTCTTCCAGTAGATTTAGTGTTCCTGTTTTAATATTTAGATCTTTGATCCGTTTTGACTTTAGTGCATGGTGATAAAAATGGTCTAGTTTCAGCCTTCAGGATGTGGAGAGCCAATTTTTCCAGTACCATTTATTAAAGAGGCTATCCTTCTTCCAGTGAACATGTTTAGCCCCTTTGTTAAAGATAAGTTGGCCGAGTGTCTTTGTAGTTGTGTCTGCATCTTCTAATCTGTCCCACTGATCTTCAGGTCTGTTTTTTTTTTTTCCAGTACTATGCTGATTTTATCACTGTACCTTCGTAGTTTAAGTTCAAGTCAGGGATTGTGATGTCTCCTGCCTTGCCTTTGTTGTTCAGGATTACCTTTGCTATTTTAGGTCTCTTCTGTTTCCAAATGAATTTTAGGGATATTTTCTCTAGATCTGTAAGGTATGTTATTGGTATTTTGATTGGAATCGCATTAAATCTATATAACAGTTTTCCAAATATGGCAATTTTCACAATGTTGGTTCTTCCCAACCAAAAGCAAAGGATATCTTTCCATTTTCTGATATCCTCTTCAATCTCCTTTTTTAGAATACTAATTTTCAACGTATAGATATTTTATATCCTTCATTAGGATGATTCCTAAGTATTTCATTGTTTTGGATGCTATTTGAAAAGTGTAATTTCTCTAATTTATCTCTCAGTGAGTTTGTTGTTTGTGTACAGGGATGCTATTGATTTTTGAGTATTGACTTTGTATCCAGCTATACTGCTAAATTTGCTTATGAATTCTAGTAGTCGTTTGTTGGAGTTTTGGGGGTCTTCTATGTAGAGTACCGTGTCATTTGCAAATAGTGATAATTTAACTTCTTCCTTTCCTATATTTATTCCTTTTATTTCTCTCTCTTGTCTGATTGCTCTGGCTCACGATTCCAGAACTATATTGAATAGGAGTGGTGATAGTGGGCATCCTTGTCTTGTTCTTGATTTTAGAGTAAAAGCTTTCAGTTTTTGTCCAGTTAGTATAATGTTGGCTGTTGGCTTTTATCAGGTTGAGGTAGATGCCATCTATTCCAAGTTTCTGTAGGGTTTTTATCATGAACAAGTGTTGGACTTTATCAAAAGCTTTTTCTGTGTCTATTGAGATGATCATGTGATTTTTGTCTTTGGCTCTGTTAATGTGGTGTATTATATTTATTTATTTGCATATGTTAAACTATCCCTGTATTCCTGGAAGAAATCCCACGTAGTCATCATGTATAATATTTTTGATGATTTGCTGCATTCTATTTGCCAGTATTTTATTGAGAATTTTTGCATTGATGTTCATGAGGGAAATTGGCCTATAGTCCTCCTTTTTGATTGAGTCTTTCTCTGGTTTTGATATCAGAGTAATTCTTGCTTCCAGGAATGAGTTAGAAAGAATGGCTTTCCTTTCAATTTCTTTGAAACTTTTAAGGAGTATTGGTTAAATCTTCTCTAAATTTCTTATAGAATTCAGCTGTAAATCCACCAGGACCTGGGCTTTTCTTTGTTGGTAAGTTTTTAATCACATTTTCAATTTCAGTAGGTGATATTGGGTTATTCAAAATTGTTATATATTCTTGAGTCACCTTTGGTAATTCATACATTTCTAGAAGTGTATCTATTTCCTCCGTGTTTTCCACATTATGTGAATAAAGATTTTCAAAGTAGGCATTCAGTCTTCTGAATTTCCATGGGATCTGTAATTTTACCCTTTTCATTCCTCATTGCATGAATTTGAGGTTATTTCTTTTTTTTTCTCTTGTTAAGGTTGGCTACGGGTTTACCAATTTTGTTTATGCTCTCCAAGAACCAGCTCTTTGATTCATTAATTTTTTGTATTGTTTTGTTAGTCTTAAATGCATTAATTTCTGCTCTTTTCTATGAGCTTTGGTCTTGACTTGCTCTTCTTTTTCTAGGAGCTTGAAGTGTAGCATTAGGCTGTTTATTTGTGCTTGTTTTGTTTCCTGATGTGACAATTCATTGCTATATATTTTCCTCTTACGACCACTTTCATTATGTCCCACAGAGTTTGGTATGTTGTATCTGCATTTTCATTGTATTGTAGGTATTGTTTAATTTCTTCTTTAATTTCTCCTGCAACCCATTGGTTGTTCAAGAGATTGTTATTTAATTTCCATGTGTTTATGTAGATTTTACAGTTTCTTTTGCCATTAATTTCCAATTTCAGTGCACTGTGGTCAGATAATATGCATGGGATAATTTCAATCTCTTGACATTTACTTAAGAATGTTCTATGGGCTTATATATGGTCTATTTTAGAGAATGTCACACACACAGCTGAGATCAATGTGTATTGTAATGTGATTAGGTGGAATACTCTGTACTACTAAGTCCATTTGTTCACAGATTTGATTCAGTTCTGTTATTTCTTTGCTGACTTTTTTTCTAGTTGATCTAGCTTTGTGACAATGGGCTATTAAGGCACTGTATTACAACTGTGTTCTTGTGTGTTTGGTTTTTTATGTCCATTAGTATTTGTCTTATATAGTTGGGTGTTCCTGCATTTGGTGCATATATATTTATGATTGTTAGCTTTTCCCTCTTGAATCTTTCCCGTCACAAGTAGGCAGTGACCTTCTTTATCTCTTTTGATCATTTTTGGCTTGAAGTTCACATTGTCTGCAAATAGAATAGCTACCCCTGCTTTTTTCTGGGTTCCTGTTGCATGGAATATTGTTTTCCATCCTTTAACTTTTAGTCTGTGAGTTTCCTTTTGAGTCAGATGTTTTTCCTGTATATAGCATATTGTTAGATCCTGTTTCTTGATCCATTCTGTCAACCTATTTCTTTTAATTAGTGAATTAAGGCCATTTACATAGATGGATATAGCTGATATGTCATGGCTCAGTTTTGTCATGTTATTTTCCTGCTGTTAGTTTCCTGCTTTTCTCCCTTATTTAATTGCTTGCCCTATCTGGTGGTTTCCTTCTGTTGTTGTGAAAACTGTAGTCATTTTAATCTCTATCTAGTATATCTTTCAAAAAGTACTCTTTCTAGGGTTGATTTGGTGGACATGAATTTCTTCAAATATTCTTTGTCATGAAATTATCTTATTTCTCCATTAATTTTCAAAGAAAGTTTTGCAGGGTTCATCAATCTGGTTTGAATGTTATTTTCTTTCAGGGCTTGAAACACTTTACTTCAAGCTCGTCTTGACTTGAAGGTTTGTGCTGAGAAGTCTGCCATCATTCTAATAGGTTTTCCTTGATAGGTGAATTGTGTCTTTTCTCTTAACAGCTTTTAGGATTCTATTTTTATGCTGAATTTTTGGGATCTGAATTATTACAAGGCTGCGTGTAGATTTATTTTGGTTATGACTGTTTGGCATTCTATATACCTCACTTATCTGTATTCTTTTCCCATGTTTGGGAAATTTTCTGCTATTACTTCTGTGAATAGTTTACTGATGTCATTTGTGTTGACTCCTGCATCTTAATTGATGTCTATTAGTCTTATTTTGTTTCTCTTTGTATCATCTTGAAGCTGTTGAATTGTCATTTCATGCTGTCTTTTTATTTTTAAAAGCTTTTTCCTTTCATGATCACTAGCTGCAATCCTGTCCTCAAGGTCCAAAATTCTATCCTCAGCTTCATTCAAATGGTTTTGCCAGATTT
>PVJX010025720.1:0-26621 GCA_004027295.1 Dolichotis patagonum | reverse complement strand
TGATAATCCCTTTGAATCTGCTTCATAAATTCTAGGTTTTTTCTGAATTCTTCATTAAATTTTTCTCTCCATTTGTGTTCCTCTATTCTTCTGTCTGTGTCTTCTTGAGAGGTACCCAGCCCTTCTTTTATTAATCTACTTATCTCTTGTTTAATTTGAATTAATATTTCAGTTTTGGTCCCGCTTATGAGGTCTTGAACATATCTCTTTATGTCTGCTAACGCTGTGTTTGATGTTGCATTTTTGCTGCCCTCAGTCTCTTTTGTATTTACCTCTCCTGGATCAATGTTCTCAGGGTTGGGGGCTGGGAGTGTTTTCTTATTTCTCCCTTTCGTCATGTTTTTGGTTCCTTCCATACAAGTGTACAGTGTAATTCCCAGACCCTTTTCTTGTTAGTTAAGGCTCCTCTAGAGGGCACAGGCTAGGAGCTTTAGCCCTCTTCAATAGGTTATCAGAGATTAGAGTTCACCCAGGGGCAGTGTGCGCTAGCTCCTCCCTTCTGGGCCAGTCAACCTTTGCAGGCCTTCACTGCATCAGTGTGCACTGATCTCAGGGAAGTAACTGGTTCCCCGCCAGGGGCGTGGCCTAGTCCAAGCAGATTACACCAATCAGCTTGGCGAGGGGAGTAACCAGCTGAAGCCACTTCCTTATGGAGTTAGGGCTGTCCTGCCCAAATCCAACATGTCGTCCAGTCGGTTTCCCCTTTCCCGTGGGAGGGTCTTAATCTCATCACTCACCGTGTCCCCGAGAACTGCTGGACGGCCCGACCTCCGACTTCAGCGTGACTGTGGTGGGAATTCACGGTGCCTCTGGGTGGTTCGTGTGCAGTGCCATCCCAGCGAGCTGCACGCCGGGCTGTTCAGCTCCGGGCTCCGGCGGCTCAAGCCAGTCGCGTTGGCGCGGATCGCTTGTTCAGGTCGGGCGGAATTCAGGCGTCTCAAGGCGGGTGCCGTGCTCGCCGATCTTATCTTCACTAATAGTAGCCCAGGACCTCTTATTCAAGCAGGTTTTTGTGCTTTTGTTTCTTTCTGGGTTGTGAGAGTCTATCTCTCTCTGTTTGGGTCTCTCCAGAGTGTTTTATTCTGGCATTTGAGCTGTCTCTCTCAGAGAGGGTCTCTCTCCTGCTACCTACCAGTCTGCCATCTTGTCTCTTCTCCAAAAAAATTTTTTAAAAAAGCAGCAGTCAACTGCCTTTCAAGTATGGCTGTCCCATGTTGCATTCCAGCAAGAGCGAGAGTTGCTTTTGTTCCATATTCTTCCAGAATTTGATGGTGTTGGTACCCAGGATGTTGGCCAATTGTGATAGTGTGTAGTGGCATCTAATTATTTTAATTTGCATTGTCTTCAGGACATATGGAGTATTTTTGATATTAGTATTTGCTACCTCTGTGTCTTTTGTGATAAAATGTTAATGCCTTTGGATTACTTTTTAAAGTGGTTTGTTTAAGCCAGTTGTAATGGCGCTCACCACAACTAGCTAGCACTTGGGAGGCTGAGGCAGGAGTATCATTGCTAGTACAAGACCAGCCTGGGTTACAAAGTGAACTCAAGCTCAGCCTGAACAATGAGATCCTGTCCCAAAAAGGCAAAAAACAAATAAAATAAAAATAAAAAATAAAGTGGGTTGTTTGTCTTCTTATTGTTGGGTCTTAATTGTACTTTCTATACTTTGTTGACACTCCTTTATCTAATGTGTCTTTTACAATGCTTTCTCACAGTCTTTGGTTTCTCTTTTTAATTTTGGATAGTGTATTTTCATTTTAATTTTAATGAAGCCCAGCCTACTAAGTCTTTCTTTCATGGATTATGCCTTTTGTGTTGTATGTGAAAAGTCATTATGAAGCCCATTTAGATTTTTCTTTTCTGTTATCTTCTAAGAATTTCATAATTTTGTTTTTCATTTAATTCTGTGGTTCATTTTGTTCTATATGATCACTCCTTAAAGAAAAATTAACAGAAGAACACATGAAGACTCCACAAAACCTTACAACTGTGTCGTCCTCCCCTTCAACACACCCTCAGTTTAAGAGGTACCTGCAGCCAAGACTAAGGAGAAAGTAAGGACTTTTTAAAGAAAGACAGCATTTCTGTTGTTGGATCAGTCCATGATTATTAGGGAAACAGATTTAATGCAAGTTATACAAACATACATATAAAAATTTACAAAATCGGCTTAGAATGGCCACCCACAGAGTCAGTTATAGAAGAGGGCAAAAGAGCTGTCTGTGTCCTAGAGATTCGAAGAATATAGTCAAAGGCCTGAAGCTCACCGTAGTGTTCGGTGAGACCCCATAGCAGGAAGCCAAGGAGTCGGCCCCGAAAGACTGAAAGGTCTATGCTGGAGACCGAAGAGTTTGTACTAGAAACCAGAAGATGATGTTCCGGTGAAAGTGAAGACTGGAGCTCCTCTAAAGAAACAGAAGCAAGCCTTCCTTCTTTGTTTCTCCTCTATACCATTTACATAACAAACCCATTGGTTGCTGTCACTCATGCCCAGTAAATCCCAGAAAATCTTCAGTAAATTCCCTCAGTCACACCCAAAACTGTGCTGATCCAATTTAGTTGGACGTTTATTACTCAAGTTGATACAGTCAGTTCACTATCACAAATTTTCTGTTTTCATTTTTATTCTAGTTAACAATAACTAGACCAATAACAATGGTCAATATTTTCCTGATTATTGCTTTTAACCAAGGTCAGTTAATTTTCTGGATCAATTCCCAGGAGAAGGATGGATGAATTAGCGGTGTTCAACAAAATTCTCTCTGGCTTCACCTTGGAGTTGTCAAGTGATTTTATTTTTTTAAATTCATATCATAAATTTTGTTCCTAATCATACACGTGCACTTGTCTGTTGAAGCATTGTTAGACTGAGTGAATGAAGGCAAAGTGGAAAAGATATTGGCTTAACAGAACTGTCTTGGCCATATTCCCAATAAAGCTGAAAACGTCATAATAGGATAGTATGGATCTGGATGCGCCCCAAAGCCTCATGTGGCCGTGAGGGCAGACTTTCTGGAGGCATCTGGATTTCGAGTTTGTGATTGGCTCATCATCAAGTGCTGGGATTGGGGGTATGAGTGCTATACCTGCCATAGGGCAGGTAGCCTGCAGCCAGTATAGGGGAGGAAAAGAGGCTTGCTCCTCCCTTTTGCTCTTGTTGCTTTTCTGTCTTCTGCACCATGAACTGTTGCCCCTCTGCCATGCCACCCTGTCTTGGAATCAGCTGATTATGGACTGAAACCTCCACAAACTGTGAGCTAAATAAACCTTTCCTTCCTTAATTGTGAGCATTGGGCATTTTGTCTAAGTAATAAGAGAAAAGTAAAAAAAATAATAATAATAAGAGAAAAGTAACTAAAACAATTCTGTGCTAGCACATGCATGCCCATGTTTATAGGAATGCTACTCACAATAAATAATTTTCCTTTTCTTCTTTTTCTTCTTCTCATTGTCATCTTCATATTGGTCTTCTTCTGTTTGTTATTATCTTGTTTCTGGGACTGATCCCAGGGCCAGGTGCAAGTGTACTTTGTGTACTAGCTCCATCCAGCGTCTACCCCCAACTATTTTCTGTTACGTCTTCAGGGATCTGTGGTTCAGGTACTGGCCCTTTGGTACTACCTGCTTGGAGATTCCCTCGTTAGCCCATCATCGCCTTCCCAGAGGCTCAGGCCCGGTAAGAAACAGCCACTGACAGAAGAGTGGTGCCAAGGTGAGCAGGCGGAAGATAATTCACCTGTATCTTGAATACCCAGGTGGCATCTGTGTCTGTCCTCCCAGGAGACTTTCTAACCTACAGGTTTGGGACCCCTCAGAACAGAGTGATTTCCACATTGTCCTAGATATTTCCTGAAGAGCAAAACTGTTCCTGCCAATTCTCTTTCACTTCCCTTTCACTTCCCTCCATAACCCAATCATCAGAACTCCCCTTTTCACTTTGCTCTGCATATATGATAAGGAGGCACCTCTAGCCTGGTGCATAGGGTCCTTTACTTTTGCACCCATGTTTCCCTTTACATCTTCAGCCTTGTGTCCTGTAACTGCTCATGGTGCTCCCTGGGAAAGCACCCTACCACCTGAGAAAGCAGTGCTCTGGCAAGCCTCCCTTTTGCTTATGCAGTTTTCTCTTCCTGGAGCACATGGTTCTCACTGCAACTCAAAGTCGCAACTTAGCACCCCCCTGAGGAAATCTTCCTCAACTCCTCAGACAGAAGGTGCACTTACTGGTACAAATGGTGCCTTGATTGTCAGTCATCAATGCACCATGACAGTGCATAACTCCCTGTCCTCTCATTTGTTCCCACCCTATGAACTGGCCCAGTGTCATGTTCACACAGCCCAGCAGAGGGCCTGACACACACTACAGCTACCAGAGAAATATTTACTGAGCAAGTGAATGAATGAATGAATGAATGAATGAAAATGCTCAGAAGAGCAGACTTCAGAGATTAGGTGGAATGTTCTGAGAGCAAACATCCTTCCTAGATAAGGCGATGCTTTCTCTTTCTGCATTCTTCATTGTCCCAAGCTGCTCCATTGTTGCATCTCTGGACCTGCCCCCTTGCGGGAGCCAGCCTGAAAAGTGACATAGCGGGTACAATGAGGAATAAAAGAGAAAGACAAATTTCCAAGCAAGGGAGACCAGGCAACTCCCATCTCAAGAGAACAAGACCACTGGCAGTCTAGAAGATCCCACTTTTATTAATAAAACAAGGCAATGTAGCAATCATGAAACAGAGTTCAAGAAAATGTAAATGATTAACAAGGAACATAGCTTTACACCTGGGTCCGGCTTGATTCCAGTAGGGCTTTCCCTGAACCCAACCTGCCTGTCAGTGGTAGCATTGTTCTCAGAGAAAACCCAGCTCAGCACTGGTGCTGGGTGTCAGAAAGGAAATAAGATGGACTCTTCCTATAAAGAAGCCCTCCTGTCTTTGTTTCCTACAAATGCCTTGTCAGCCTCCATATGCCTGCACCTAGGTATGAAATCTTATGCCTTGTTGCTTTCATAAAAGCTTAGAGTGGTCTCTGCCTCTCATCATTCTTTACATCTGAAAGAAGGCAAGGGACATTAGGAGGGAAGACCTTAGTGAACATCAGTGGTTAAAAGTTCTGTAGTGTCCAGTGCCGCAGTGGGAAAAGCCCTCAGAGCATCTGGTATAAATGATTGTTTGCAGATGTCCCAGAGCTTAGAACATTACATCCTACGTCATTTTACAACATCCTGTGTTTGCCAAAGGCTACAGCACCTGTGCTGAGCTGGGCTTTCTCTAATAACAATGCTGCTGCTGGCAGCCAGATTGGCTGCCGGGAAAGTCATGCCCAAATCAAGCCTGCCAACCTAGATATGCAATATTCATTGTTTGAGGTCATTCTGCCCTAGGGGTACTGTGACGGTGAGCATTCTTGAACACAAATAAGGGAGGGAGTAGCTTTCCACCCTCTCTCTCATTCCCAGGAAAGGTCAACAAGGCCTTGGTCTCCCACACTCCCTACCACAAACCAGGGCCTGGCTCACACGTTGGGAGTGCCAGTAGAAGAATGCGTCTTCCAAATCACCCACCGCTATCCCAGTATTGGCTCAAGAAGGAGACATGGAGACTCTGTTCCCCAAAGGGCTAAAAGTTCTGCTCATAGACAAAATGCCCTGCTTCCTAAACACCTTGGTGCACAGTATCTAGGATCAGAATGGGTAATACTGAAGGGTGTGACACAGACATGGAGTAAGTTATGGGGTTGGTAGGGAGCATGACGGTGAGTGTTGAGAGTACTGGTGGCAGGACCTCACTTTCATGAGAATCTCTAACATAGGGGGAGTGAGGGAGTGTGGAGGGTGGGATCTGCCCAAATTTATTTCCTGATCTTTCCTCTCCTGAATCTTCCTGTGTGGTCCCACTCTATTTTGGATGAGTGTAGGAAGGGAAACCTCTTCCACCAACTGAGTGATCCCACACTCAACATCTTTCTTTCCTGAGGTTTTATGTCCTCCTTCATAGCAGCACACTCACTAGCCAAATCTGACAGGAAGTTCATGTTTGTGACACATAATGAATATGGTCATTTAGGAAATAGGTACCTGTATGTAGCACATCTTAATCCTTTTTGTTGGAATCTAATATTCATTTTATTTAACCCTTTCATATTTGCTAGACATTAATAAAAGAATAATGGGGAAAACGATAGAATAAAAATCAGGGAAATGAAAGAAAGGAGGAAAACACCAAAATAGAATAAAAAAGAAAGTTTTATATTGTTTTGGACCTGTGGCTCTTTCCTACAGCCTAGGAAAAAGGACTAACCCTCAAAGCAGGATGCATCTCTGCTCATGCTGGAAGCCTAAGGTGTCAGTCCACACCCAAAATGATGCTGGGTGCAGACATCGCCATACTGAGGCAGGCAACCTGGCAGTCCTGTGTAATTCGAGTTGAATCTGGCCTCCAACGACTGCAGCTGGGTCCATGTGCACCAGCTCCCCGCCCTCTGCAGAGTGCCTTCCAGTCTGCTCTCCAAACCCTGGCAGTCTCCTGCGGCTATCCTTCCCTCCTGCACCCTGGGAACTTCACAGTGTGGAACATGACGTGAAGCCAAGAGACTGCTCTGGGACCCAGGCTTGAAAGCTGAGCCTTTCTGTCTAATAGCATTCCCCACCAGCTTTCATTCTGCATTTGTGGCAGAGGACACTGGACCCAGGTCACTCGGCAACTGCTGACTGTGAAAGACCACACTGGAGGCCAAATATTTTGATTTCCAACTGCCACTGATTCTCTCAGAACATGCGCAGTTCTCCTTTCCTTATGAAATGATCTACGGTTGTCTCCAAATAGTGTTCTTTGGGCTGGAATCTTCAAAGCAGAATTCAGACATGGTCACCACATTGTATTTGGTTAATACCTCTCTCGTGTCTCATTCTGTCTTGCTTATTTCTCGTTATTGAGACAAAATACCTGACACCCAACATGAAGGAAGGAAAGTTTTATTTCTCACAGCTTTTGGAGGTTTCAGGCCTCCTGAAATCAGCTGGCTCCGAGGCAGGGTGGTGTGACACTTGGGCAACACTTCACGGCAGCAGCTAGAGCCGAAAAAGGACAGCCAGAGCAAAAGGGTGGGAGGGAAACAAGCCTCTTCTCCTCCCTTATAGTATACACAGGCCACCCCTCACCCCAGAGCAGGTGCAGCACTCACAATATCTCTGTGCCCCCCTCTTGCACAAGATGGTATTTACAAAGTTAAGAACCTGGCTCCCTGCTAAGTCAGTTAAAACTTCTGAAATTCTCAAGTTGACACAATGTATCAACCATAATACTTTTTTCAATACTTTCTTTTTATGATAGATTCTCCTCCTCTCTATGTTTCTGCTTGATGTTTTCTGAGTCTCTCTGACCTAGCTCCTCCTTTTCTCAGCCACGTTGGATCTTCCAGATCATTCCTTCTCAGTGGATCTTTCCTCAGCTTTTATGATGCGACTCCTCCTCTAGTCAGCCATGTTGAATTCCCTATTCCAAACCCTTTCCCTTGTCCAAGATCAAGTCCATTGTTTGACTGGAACTTATACTGTCCCACCTAGAGGATAAACTTGTGCTGTCCCAAGACAGAGCCAGCGCCATATTGATGACCGCTGAGGCAAGGCAAGAAATCCACAGTTGTGAAATTGGTTGGGGACCAGACTGTGAGTCTGTGTGTTCCGCCAGGGGCCTCTGTACATGTTTTATCCATCTGTTTGTTACTTCTGATGCTATCATTTCAGATATTTCCTCTGTATGGCTTTTTACTTCTTCCCTTTCATGATCTCTGGATTTGTTCAGAGGGAGTTGGGAGCTTTCAGGGACATTTTGCTTCCTTGTTTTCTGATTTTCTATTTCTTGCTTGTTTATTTGTTTTGAGTTGAGATTTGCAAATTATTTATGGTGAGTAGCTTTATTGCTAGTCTTGTGACTTCTTTAGGTTATAAGTACTTTTTGGAGATGTTCTGCAGGCATAATTAGCTATTGGCCTTTGACTCTGTTCCAGAATCCAACTATTCCCCTTTATTAGAGAGAGAAAGATACAGCCTATTTGGCCCAGTCCCCAGTTCTTGTAGTATTGTTTATAAAACCAAAGAAAACCAATTGATAGCGACAGAGCAAATCAATCAATAGCAACAAATAGCTTCCTTGCCTAATGTAGTAAAATCAGCAACAATGATAGTATCAAATACAAACTGGATAATAACAAACTATGATAACTAACCATGGCAAACCCAGATTCCTGAAGACAAATTGAATATAATAGATCCAAAATTCAATGATACCCTAAAACTTCAAAGATGCCATGCAAACTGGATTCAATTTTTTAAAAAGCTACAAGTATAGGAATAAAGGAAAAATTAGAAGATAACTCAAAGTGTATAAAAAATTTCTTCACTGAAATTATAGCAAGAAAAATTTGAAATATAGGGGGGAAATTCAATAGTCAAGTACAGGAGGCATAGAGAACCAAAAATAACCACAAGCAAAATAATTCTCATGTTTCGTCAAAATTCCAGAAATTCAGCCAAAGAAGCCAGCCATTGCAGCACATAAGTATAATCTCAATACTCAGGAAGCTGAGGCAGGTTGCCATGAGTTCAAGGAAACCTGAGCTACATAGTGGGTTCAAGGCTACCATGAATTACATAAAGAGAACCAGTCTCAAAAAAAAAAAAGAAAAGAAAAAGAAAAAAAGTTTAATATCAATGTAATTAGAATTTTAAAAAATCACAGTGAACACTGCCAAAGTCAAGATTTCAAAAAAAAAAAACTACTCTGAAGACTTATATTCCAATAAATTGGAAAACCAGAAGACATGTCTAGACATTCAGGAATTAACAATATTGAACCGAGAAGATATAAAAATGCTGAACAGATAAATAAGAAGCAATGAAATAGAGGCAATAATAAAAGATCTACCAATGTAGTGATGAATTCACTGCAGAAATCTTCTAGAACTTCAGGCAAGATCTAGCCCCATTATTCCTCAAACTCTTCAAAATAAAATTGAAAGGGAAAGAACATTGCCAAATTTATTTCTGAATTTAACACTTGCCAGACAAAGTCTTAACAAAAACCACAACAGCAACAACAACAACAACAACAAATAACAGAATGATTCTTTTAATGAACATATATGCACAAATCCTCAATAAGATACCAACAAAAACAATGTAATACATCATTAAAAAAGATCCCACATCATGACCGTGTTAGCTTCATCTCAGGGACAAAGGATGATTCCACATACATAAAAGAAACATAATATATCACATAAACAGAAGCAAAGACAAACATCACATGATCATCTTCATAGATGCAAAAACAAAAAACCTTTGATAAAATCCAATATTCATTGCAATAAAAACACAGAAGAAAATAGGTACAGCATGACCTTATCTCAAACTTGTAAAAGCCATTTATGACAAACCCTCCATTTATGACAAACACCCATTTATAGTAGCACATCATAGTACTATAAATGAGAAAACTGGAAACATTTCCTCTGAAATCAAGAACAAGTCAAGGATCTCCACCCTCACAACTCCTGTTCAGTATAATAATCAAAACTGTAGTCACAGCAATCAGGTAAGAGAAAGACACGACAGAGATCTGAACAGAAAAGGAAGAAGTCAAACTAAGCCGTGCATGGGGTGCATGCCTGTACCCCAGCACTTGGGAGGCTGAAGCAAGAGGATCCTTGTGAGTTTGAAACCAGCATGGGCTACAAAGTGAGTTCAAGGCCAGCCTGAACTGCATAGTGAGACCCTGTCTCAAAAAGACAAAAACAAAAGTCAAACTATCTTTATATTTAGAGTATATGATATTTTACATAGAAAACCTTTAAAAAAAACTCCACCAAAATACTTTTAGCACTAATAAACAGGGCAAGAGATTTAGCTCAGCAGCATAAGCACCTTCCTGGCAAGCACAAGATTATGAGTTCAATCTCCAGTACAAAAAAAAAAACCTAATAAGCAAATTTACTGAAGTAGTAAGATACAAAATCAGTACCATTCTTGTGCATTAACAATAAACTGACTGAGAAAAAAATCAGGAAAAGAGATCCCTTACAATAACTCCAAAAGAGCAAACACCTAGGAATTAACCCAACCAAGGATATGAAAGGTTTCTAGAATGAAAACAACAGTGCTCTGAAAAAGAGATTAAAATGAACAACAGAAAATGGAAAAACACCCTTGTTTTTTTTTTTCCTGGAAAGAGACTCTAATGATGGAGGAAGATAGGAGCCCAGAAAGGGCTGACCGTTCATTTTGCATGAAACCCAGGCACCGGCAGGCAAGAGTCCCCTGAACTGAACACATCATCCCTTACAAATTATTTTCTCTCATTGCTTCTTCAGAATGTAAGTAAAACTGTCTAAAGATAGCTTTCACTTTCACCTTCAGAGTGAAAGTAGATATGAAAGTAACTTTCAGGTTTGATTCTCTGCATATTGATTAGATCACATTCATCAAGATCACATTTAATTGGAAAGCTCTGTTTGCCATGCTGAACAGAACAGTCCTACTAGTGATAAGACCTGGCTCCCACGGGAGAACAAGGAGCTCCTCCCCTCTCTGGGGGGCGGCTGAGAGTGTGGCAGACTTTCGGCAGCCCGAAGGAGAGAGACCTTGGCGCATCGGGACCTGCACCATGCGGTTGACTCGAGGTGCCAGGAGAACAAGGAGCTCCTCCCCTCTCTGGGGGGCAGCTGTGATCCTGCCAGCGCACGGGCTGAGAATCAGACAACTCATGTCGTCCTGTCTCCCGTCCCATGTTCCCCCTCACCTCCGCCCTGCTTAGCAAGTGGGAGCCAGTGAACTACACATCTTGTGAAAAGATTGACTATGTTATTTAGTATGAGCTCCCCATATGCAAAGATGTGGACAACCATTTGGAAGAAAACAAAAGACAATATGACAGATAGTGAAGATCCCTGGTTGTATAGCTTTGAAATTTATGCTTTCTTAAGTCCCGTTCTGTTCTGTTTTGTTGTGTTTAATTTTACTCCCCTTAAAATAAAAATTTAAAATATATATATATATATGCTCTAAAGGATATAACTGAATGTATGTTTAAGTGTATAAGATAGATGACCACATTACTGTTTTTGTTAGATTGTTGAGCAGAACTGTTAAAAGTCTCACTGTTTGAATGTCTACTTTGTATGCTTTAATTTTGTAACTTGAACAACTATTTCCAAGGATGACAGTATGTAACCTATCAAGTGGTGATTTCTTAGTGTTTTTGCTTTTGTTTTGTTGTTGTTATTGTGGTTCTTTTATTTTTTGCCTTTGGAATTCTGTATTGTTGCTACCCTTTTTCTGTTTTGTTGTTTTCTTTTTTTTGCTTTTTCTCTTTAAATAAAATTTTAAAAATAAATAAATAAATAAATAGATTCAGGAAAAATGAAATACTGAGGAATCAACCTAACAAAGGACATAAAAGAAGTTTACATTGAAAATTATAGTACTCTGAAAAAAGAGATCAAGGATGATATTGGAAAATGGAAAGCTAACCCTTGTTCTTGTATAAAAGAGCCAATAGAGTGAAAATACCCATAGTTCTTAAATTGCTATACAGATTTAATGCAATTCCAATCAAAATACCACCAGTATACCACACAGAATTAGAGAAAACACTCATAAAATTCATTTGGAACCAGAAGAGATCTAGACAAGCAAAAACAATTCTGGACAACAAAGGCAAAGGCAAAAGCAAAGGCAAAAAAAAAAATCCCTGACTTGAAATTATACTACAAAGCTACCATGATGAAAACAGCATGGTACAGGGGGGACAGATGTGAGGTTCAGTGTAACAGATTAGAAGATAAAGAAACAACTACAAACACACTCAGTCACATTATCTTTGACAAAAGGGTCAAACACCTTCACTGGAAGAAAGATATCCTCTTTGAAAAAATGGTGCTGGAAAAATTGACTATCCACATGCTGATGACTAAAAATAGACCCATGTTTCTCATCATTCACTAAACTAAAATCAAAATGGATCAAAGACCTAAACAGTAAAACAGAAACACTAAATCTAGCAGAATATAAAATAGGTAGAACTCTTGCAAATATAGGTGTAGGCCGGGGGTTTTGCTCAGTGGCATAAGCACCTGCCTGGCAAGTGTGAGGTCATGGGTTCTATCCCTAGTACAAGAAAGAAAGAAAGAAAGAAAGAAAGAATATAGGCATAGTCAAAGACTTTATGAACAAAACCCAGTCACACAGGAAATGATACAAAGATTCAACAAATGGAATCTCATCTTATTAAATAGTTTGCACAGCAAAAGAAACCACCAACAGAGTGAAGAGACAACCCACAGAGTGAGAAAAACTTTTTGCCAGCTACTCCTCAGACAAAGGGCTAACATCTAGAATATATAAAGAACTCAAAAACATCAGATTCTCCCCCAAATTTAAAGACCCAATCCAAAAATGTGCATCTAAAATGAACAGACACTTCTCAAAGAAGTACAAATGGTAAATAAATATAGGAAAAAATGTTCAACATCACTGTACAAAATTCAAGAGATACAAATTAAAACAACACTGAAATTTCATCTCCCTCCAGAAAGAATGGCTATCATGAGAAAATCAACCAATAACACGTGCTGGAGGACCTGTGGAGGAAAAGCAACCCTTCACTGTTGGTGGGAGTGTAGACTAGTGCAGCCACTGTGAAAATCACTGTGAAGATTCTTCAAAAAATTAGAACTATAAGGTTGCATTTGATGCAGATATTCCCCTGCTTGGCATCTTCCCGAAAGAATTAAAAGCATCATATCACAGCAATACATGTGCACCCATGTTTGTGGTGGCACAATCTGTAGTAACTAAATCCTGGCTGTCACCAAAGTCCATCAATTGATGAATGAATAAAGAAGACATGGTGTTTTAAAACAATGAAGTATTCTGCTATAAAGGAGGATAAACTTGAGGCATGTACAGGTAAACAGTTGCTCCTAAGGTCATACCCTTATGTGGAATAAATGTTTAAATGTCACATTGTTTCTCTGGTATGAGAAACCCAAAGTGTAAAGAGGGAGCAAAATGTATAATGGATACTGGGAAGTGGAAAGAGTATATTCAAGTGGGAAAGGGAACGGAGTGGGGGGGGGAGAGAAGGATAGGAAAAGAAAAGTGGGGAATAGAAGGAAAAAATGGAAACAAAGATTTTTGTAAATAAGGAGGGGAAGAGGAGTTGAAGGGAGCGGAGGGGTACAGAAAAAAAGAATCAAGATAACATTATGTATAGCTGCACCATATTGCCTATGGTGAATATGATCACAACTTACCAATCAAGTTAACAGTGAAACAAACCACAGATGAAGTGAGATGGCTGTGAGGAGTGAGGTATGTCTCTGACTGGTGTTAAGGCAGTTGTTGAGGCCCCATGGGTCCCACACAAAAACACCTGCCTGTAGGGCAGCATGACCTCAACAAAGAGCTTGAACAGACTTACAGAGGACCCCGCAGGTGGGACCAGGGACATGATTAGTGATGAGAGGTCATGCGCTCCAGGAACACACCAAAGTCGCCCCACCTGAGTGAGACAGCTTTTGAATATTCACCCTCACTCGGAAGAACAACTCCAGAATGCTGGTCAGACCATCTCTGTGACCACATCTGTCCACACTGCCTCCCTCAGCAGAGCCAGAGGACACACCATGAGGGGAACAGAGAGCTGAGAGGACAGACAGGGGCAGGGAAGAAGTTGCTCACACCCTCTCCCCACTGCAGGGCAGATCGCAGGTGGGACAGAAGACGGGAGGGGAGGGAGAATGAGCCTCTGGACTTCAGACCAGGCTTTTCACTACCTGCCAATTAAGATCTCAGGGTAACTATGAAGGTTACAGGGTCTACCAGGATTTCATCCAGGACAAAGAAGAATGGTGGAAACAAGGGTATATCGAATAACATTTGGAGAAAACAGTTTTGTTTGCATTTTGCTCCATTCAATCAGTGCGTTCTGTAAACTGGTTATAATTTGTAGGCATCTGCTGTATGTCAGGCACAGAACCGGGCATGAGGAATACAGTATGCAAGGTCCTCGGCAGGACTGAGCACAGACTGCGTTCCCAGATGGTGGCTTGCTTGGTGCCTGTAATGTCAGAGTCCCATTTGTTGCCCTCATCTCAAACACTCCTCCTCCTGGCCTCAAAGCTGAGCTCATCTTCCAAGATTTGTATGAGCATCCTACATAGAAACCTTTTCCCACAGGTTCCCTTACCAGTCCGTCCTTCACAGTCCTTCACCGTGTAGCAGTGTGCTCATCCACTCAGCAAAGACTGGTGAGTACCTTCTCAGTGGGCCCTGTGCTAAATATGGCTGAGACGACACGGGCCCAAAATCTGGTTATCAAGAGTCTGGGTAGAAAAAGAAGAAATGGAGAGACACGTGTGTAAACCAACTGTTACACTACAGTCAGATAAAGACCAACAGAGGAGTATCTTAGGTACAATGGGAAAGAAGAGCAACTAACACTTATCTGTCCTAGAACCTGAGATGTTAACCAAGGAGGTGACATGTGAGCTGAATAGAGCATGAAGAGTGTCCCGAGACAGGAGGAAATACAGGAATAAATCACACAAGGGCAAGGGCCCAGGAAGATGAGACCAGGCAGGGCAAGGGTTTGTCGCGTGGGCAATGCCCCTTATTTCTGCCAGCAGAGGGAGCTCTTGGTCAATTTGCTAGGGAGAAAGAATGGGCTTGATTCCAAAATGAGAGCTAATCCACGCTCTCCTTTGGAGTTTGGTTTCTTCTAAGCATCTGTTAGCAAATGCAACTCACAATAAGTTCTTTCTACATGAGTATACACCAGGCCCCACGTAAACACCATCAACGTCCTCTTTGCAAACTATGAACACTACCTTTATTTTACAAAGGTATATTTTGGCTTTTTCCAGTTTAATCTTTCAAAAGATGCCACTGAAGCTATGATGACTCTACCTAAACCATCAGACCAATAACACCTGCCCCTACATCTTGCCACAAACCCAAGCTTCTCTACAGGTAACTGGAACAAAGGTTTCTTTTGTCTCCAGGAATATCTTTGCCCAGGGCACAGACCAGGGCAAGAAGCAGAAACATGTTGCAGAAAATGAAACAGAGGAAGAAGCACAGGTGAGATTCTGGGGAACCTTAGATACAAACCTGAAATTAAGGCTTGTTCTGCAATTGTTATAGGAAGGCGATAAAAGATTTTAAGCCGTGGAATCCACTTAGTTTGCTAAAAAAGACGAATGTAACAGCAATGTAGAAGACAAACCAGGGCTGAGAAGTCTAACTCAATGGTTTCCTTACCCTGTGGGGCTAGGTGACGTGACCCTGTAGAGGAACAGAGGCATCTGGCTTATGTTCCAGCCAGCTGCTGTCCAAACATCTGGACACAAGGTTCTTTCAAACTAGTGGACAATTCCACCACCTTATCTCCTTCCCAGGCCTCCCCTCCCAGCAGGACCAGAGTGAGTGGGGCTAGGACGGCAGGCAGAGGGAGCCGAAGGACCGGGAACAACAGGCCCAAGGCTGCTAAACTCTTCCTGCCAAGCAGAACAGGAAAATGCCCATTGTCCAGGACCTGAGAGCCTGACCCTGTGGGCTCAGTCACTCACAGCCCCACCCTCTGACTTCAGATGAGAAGATTAAGAAGAAAGGGCGCATTTCACTCCCACATTTGGAGCCGGAGACCAAGGAGTTACTCTGTCTCTCTCTCTCTCTCTCTCTCTGTGACTCTCTGTCTCTCTCTATATATCTGTCTATCTTGTTTTTTACTTACCAAACTTTCTAAGTTCCTATTCAAGATTTGAACAGCAGATGTGTATGTTCCTAAACAAACCGGAAGTTCCAGGCTGCAAACAACACCTGTCAAATCATAGCATGCCTGTGCTCAGCACAAGCCACAGAACTGGCCGATCTGGCAATAATTAATACTCTTGAGAATAATTAGCAAGAGAAAAGCTGTATTTATCAATATATTTTCCACAAGCAATCTGTATCTAAGGGGAGGACACCCAGAAACTATCTAAGTGTCCACAAGGAAGCTTATAACATTAGCAAGCATTGGAGGTCAGCTGAAAGGAACTGTGTTCTCATTAAAGTGGTAATGAGTATTTATAGGAAGATTTGATAAGAAAAAGGAATGCTTGCCTTTTCATGGGAGGGATGCACTAACAGACATTTGTAACCATTTCTGGGGGCAGGTAGCCCAGCGAAGACACTGACTTCTCTCACATGAGAGATTAAGAGTTGGCCCAAAACCCTGCTTCCTTGGCTGGACATTTGAATTTTTTATCATTTATTTGATGGTGCCTTCTTTCTAATTTTTTTCAAAAAATATTAGACATCTACTTCCAAACTTTAATGTAAATTCTAAGAACTTTTACGTAGAATTCAAGGTCCTCCTTGTATTTTAATGTGAGAAATACCCAAATAAAGATGTTAACCTTTTACTCCCACATGACAACAATTAAGAACGAGCTCTTCCAGGCTCAGCTGGTTTTTCTGTTGCACAAACTTAAGCTGAAGTTAGGGCACAGCTTCTATAGAGGAGGATAAGGCAGTGGAGGCCAGGAAAAGAGGGAGGAAATGACGGAGAGGGAGGACAGCAGGGCTGGACAAGTTGCCAGGGAGCCCCCATCATCATCCAGGAGGTGCTGGACAATGAGGTGAGAGAAAGAGCCAGGGGACAGGCCCGGGTGGGCCCCCGAGAGGTGTGGCGTACCTTGGGCCTCCAAGGGTAAAGCCACCCCTTTTCAGCCTTCACACATGAGTACCCACGCTACCAGCTGGTCTCTGTCCAAGTTCCCATGTGAGTGGGGACTGTGCTGTGTACCCAGTGAATCCTAGTCAGTGGTAGTCATCAGCTGATCTCAGCAGACATGCGCACCGGGAGAAGAGTATCCCGTAGCACCCCGGAACAGCTGTACAGCCAAAGGGCTTCCTGGCCTCCTCGTGGGGTTAGAAGAGAGGGGCTCTATGCTGCACACGGATGAGTACACTGGTATAAGGCAAGAGCAGCAGGTTATAGGCCATTGGGTCAAATGAGGAAAGTAGAATCAGCACTCACAGCACTGTAGAAGCCAGAGGTGCGAATAACATGAAATTCTAATTTGATGGCACTGTTAGTGTGGCCAGGATATTTTAAAAAGTTAGGCATAGGTCCTAAATAACTAACCTAAATAAACTAAAGCTCAGGGCTTCTGTGAGTGGACACAAAAGGGCCAAAACAATTAATTTAAATTAACTGATTATTTGGGCCTAATACGAAACTAATTTAAATTAACTGATTATTGGCCTAATGCGAAAGACAGAGAACAGGTCTCTAAACAGACTAAAAGGAGCCTTGGAAAGATGGAATACAGACAAGACAGCCTGCTTTCCCCCATCAAAGGCCTAGCGACAACTAGTAACATCCCTGCATTCTGTCCTGTTCACCTGTACCAAAGACTATAAAAGTCCCTGGAATTAAACATCTACGATTTTTTTTTTTCACCTTTCAAAAAACCCCTTTCCAAGAGCAGGAGGCAGAGGGGCTTTTCTTTGTATTATTCCTGGTAGACATGCAGTCAGTCACTGCCCACTGCTTTCCGTTTTGTGGCTATTTCAGCGTGTGACCGTGGATGTGCAGAGGACGAAGATTAGTTGGAGACGAGATTTAGTTCAATTGCTGAGAACCCGGAGGGGCTGCTTCCAGGCATACCAGAGCCTCCGGGAAACAGCACTCAACTGAGCCCTCTGTGTATTCATTTGTAATTCAAGGACTGGAGAATAAAGAAGTAGGAAAAAAAGCACTGTTGCAACCCATTGTACGGGCCTTTTTGTCAGGAGACAGGGTCACAATGGGACGGTTTGTTATGTGAGGCATGTTGACCTAGTTTGGGCAATCTTACAGGGCAGAGGCGACACAATGGCCAAGAAAACACCTCTGACAGTAACTTGCTCTTCGTTCTGTTGACTATCCTGCAGGTTTGCTGTAAACTCTAACCATGCATCCCAGGGGCATGGGAACTGTTGACCCTCAAGATCCCTTCCTTAGTTCACTTAGGTTCTGTCACTCCTTTGGCCAGTGTCTCCCCACAGGTTTCAATCTTTGTTGCCCCAAAGCAACAAAGACCTAGAGTCCTGGGGAGCTGGTTATATTAGGATAGCAGAACTTTGAAGTTTTTGTGTTACCGTTTCAAAACTGTAATAGTGGCTCTTCAAAACTCCCCAGAAATGTATTACCCCTTGTTCTTATCCCTGAGGAGAATCAGGCCTGACTGAGCCCACAGTGGGAGAGGCTGCTGCCATGACCTCAGGCCCTCACCTGGGGAGCACTTATCTCCCTAAGCCTTCGTTCCAATGTTACCCACAATGTTACCCTTCCCTACTGACAGCTGTCACTTCCTCCAGATGCCAAGAAGCACCAGGTCTCCTCCCAGAAGCTCCCCCGAAGCAGCCCCATTCTCTGTTGCGCCAGGAACAGAAAGTTCTGTGTCCAGCGGGCTCCTCCTTCCACTGTGCTTGTCCTCTCCCAGCTTAACCCTTTTGTTCTTATTTTTTTAACCTCAGAATAATCACCACACTTGGTAACAAAATGAGTTCCCCCCATCCATAGGCCAGGTCGCAAGTCCTTTTAACCACTTTTACCTTGAGTTCCTGTGAAGACTGCAAGCTGCAGACATTGTTTATCTGTTACTCCATCTATCAACTATGTGTTGCTCTCCTTTTCATGATGGATACTTAGTTTTAACAAAAAGAAAGAAATCAGGTTGGATCTTATGATGAAAACAGCTTTTCTCTGTCCCTCCCTCCAGCCCACCCGCTAGAGTCAATCACTTTTCACACTCCTACTGCTACATCTGGCCTCAGGCCTTCTCTTGGTCACTTCAGCCTTTTCCAAGTCGGAGCCCCAGGGGGGTCCTCTGCGGACCACCAGCGTGGGATTTGCTCCCCACAGAGACACTGTGACCCCTTGCTGCCCAGCTGCCCACACCCTTGAACTCTGAAGGACCTATTAATGAAGTGGGATCTCTCTTCTTTCAACTCTTAATACTACCTAGTCAGAATTTATGAAGTTAATTATTATTTGTTTTTTACTATGTTAACAATTATGATTCTTATTGTTTACTATAGTTCTTATCATTTACTGTAGCTGAACATTTAAATGTATGATTTCCTTTCATTGTCCCAATATCTCTTAACAGGAAGGGATTTTATCTCCATCTACAGATGATAACACTGAGGCTCTGAGAGGCTTACATAGCTTGCTCACAGCCATGCTTCCAGCAATAACACAGAATCAGAACTTGATACAGCCTGGTTCCCAAGTCTGGCCCTGGCTCTGTGCTTTACTGTACCCCTACTTTTAAGCCTCCATGTCACCGCTGCCGTTTATCTGCATGCCTGCCACCCACTCCATGCAGACTGGACTCTCAGTGTCATCAATAGAATCCTGGCAAGTGCTCTGCTCCATCCAGGCTTCGCCCAGCACCAACACCCTTAAAGTCCAGGTACCATCAAGGCACCTGTTCAAAGCCCTCTCTATGTACCCCATGGCTTAGAATGGGGCTTTCCAACACCCTTTGATTCCCAGGACACCTCCTTGAAATAAAGCCTTATGGGGACCCCAGATGTATAAAGAATCTTAGACTCTGCCTCGAACTTGGTAAGCAGCAAGGAGACCCTCATCTAAAGCAACTACCCCGTGATGGCAAAGTCCCTGAGCCTCCTCTAAGGAACACCCAGTGCTCTTGCAGTTCGAAATTCTCTGGTCCCATGGCTGGTCCAAACTTTTCAAATAATGCTGCCAAAGGCTGTCAAGGATGCCAGTAATCCTCTTCTCAGTTACTACTAATGGAAAGTGTGACTTGTTGCCACTGTTTGGGAAGTAGTATAGCAATAGCTATTTGAATTAAATATGCATATTCCCCATACCCAGCAGTTTCACTCCTGGGAATCTGTACCAGAGAAATAAAAGCATCAAACCCTTAAGGATATGTATCCAGAGATGTTTATTCTGCCAAATTATTATTGCTTGTGATGGAAAAAAGTTGGATCAGAAAGGCACTTCTTTAGGGAACTGGAAATGGTCAGGTGAATTGTGGGACTTCCATGCCTGTGGAATATATAGTTATTATAAAAGAAGGATTTAGATCTGTTCCTTACCAACTGATCTATTTGCTTGTTTCTTGCTGTACTCTGGAGATTGAGCTCAGAGTTTTAGAGCTTTACTATGTCCTCTTTGGGGTGGGGGACAAGGTCTCACTAAGTCACTGAGGTGCTCGGGCTTTACTCAGACTTGCAGCCCTCCTACTGCAGCCCCCAGAGTGCTGAGGTTACAGGAGTGCACCACTGAACTCAGCCATGATTAAACAAACCGTAGCAGCATGATGCACAGTGTGATAAGAAGCAAAAAGTAGTTTTATCGTGAGAAATAAATATATAAACATAAACAAGCATTTAAAGCTGGGCATGGTTAGTGCATGCCTGTAATCACAGCATGCTGGGTGGATGAAGCAGGAGTACCATGAGTTCAAGACCAGCCTAGGCAACTTGGCAGTTTAGCAATTTACCCGGATCCTGGCTCAAAATAAAAAATAAATAAAGGCTGTGGTTGTAACTTGGTGTAAAGGATTCAATCCCTAGTACTGAAGAAAGAAGAAAGAAAGAAAGAAAGAAAGAAAGAAAGAAAGAAAGAAAGAAGAAAGAGAGAGAAAGAAAGAGAAAGAAAGAAAGAAAGAAAGAAAGAAAAGAGAGAGAGAGAGAGAAAGAAAGAAAGAAAGAAAGAAGAAGAAAGAGAGAGAAAGAAAGAAAGAAAGAAAGAAAGAAAGAAAGAAAGAAAAAAGAAAGAGAGAGAGAGAAAAAAAGAGAAAGAAAGAAAGAAAGAAAGAAAGAAAGAAAGAAAGAAAGAAAGAGCTTTTGAAAGCAGAAGCAAGATAGAAGTAGCCACTATCACTCCTATTTATCTTACCAGTGCATAAGCTAGGAAAAAATGAATAAAAAAACACACAGAGATTAAAAAGGGAACTGCAAACTGTATTTGTAGCTTTGATATAATAAGCTCTGAAGAAAACCTAAGAAAAGTTATTAGGAAAAATAGCAAGATTTTTGGGCATAGAATCAATATAAAACTTAGTTATCAAAAAGAAGGAAATCCTGTTGTCCCTAGGCTGGGTCTGAGAGTTTCCCAAATTTAACTCACCTTGTGGAAACAGGGTCACTGAGCCCCATCACAGAAAAAAGAATTTTTAGGACATGAGGTGCGAGTATGGCTTATTAGGTAGAGATAGAAGTTATAGGTTGCATTCAAGAGAGGAATGTAGGCTCTCAGAGACATGAGGCACATTACAGCTTGCAACTGGGTACACTAACATTTTTCTGGAGGGATTGAAAAACTGGAGATAAAAATGCTAACCCACCCACTCATCCCACTCTATCTCCCTCAAAAGAGTACCAGCCCACTCACAGGCATGGGTGGCTGTTTTGTTTTGTTTTGCTTTGTTTGTTTTGATAGGTGATTTCAACACGCTCTGAATTCACTCAACCTGTTGTTTATTCTCTTAATTGAGCCAATGTAGGCCCTCTAGTGCTGGGTGTAGTGGGGAAGAGGTGTAAATCTAGCCCAGGAACGGCAGCATGAAATCGCAGCCTTCTTACAGAGCACAATTTTTAGTTACGATTTGCTTGTCTTCTTTCTACCTATCCTTTATTGCTTCTATCTTACCCCATCTCTACTCCCCACCCACTCCTAGACTTTGATCCCATGTTCTTAAGGAAGTGCAGTAGGCCCAGTGGTCCATCTTTGTGTAACTGCTTCAGACTGCAAAAGGATGTTGAACCTGCCTAGCCAAGGACAGAAAGCCTCATCCTGACCAATCCAAAGGAGACACAAGAATATAAAGTTTTGCTGTTTATAAAACCATCATTCTTTGATAGTATGAAAAAAAGGTGGGGCATATGAGACATTAGCCCACAACAACAGATCATGCAACATAAAAGAATTTCAATGCACAGTATCATAGCCAAAGGAATGAGAACATTTTTCCACCAGATTGTTCCAGAAAGCCAGGACACCACCCAGGCATTGCTGCTCACAGCAGAATCTGACAATGTATCAGTATGTGTGCATAGATCTTGTAATGCAGAAGATACATTTGCAGAGTTGTCTGGGATTTACAAAACATTCTCTTTTGATAATGACACAGGTTTCGTCTTGCACTGTTATTAGGATATCAAAGGTCATTTGGGTTTTTTCCCTTGTTTTTTTTTTTTAATTTATTTTATTCATAGATAAAAAGAAAAAAAGGAAAAGAAGAGAAAACTACAACAAAATTTTAAAGTACATCAATCTGAGGATTACAATGGTACACACATTGTGCATTGTCATCCCCAAATCATTCACCCAGAGCACAAGACATCTGCATTCAATCGTCTGAACAATACCAGCACAAATCTTTCTCTTCAGCGAACTCTGAGAAATCAGTAGTATAACTATCTTAACTATTTATATATAAATACATATATACATGTTTTTTCTTCCATTTTGTCACACTAATGAAACAATATGATGTTTATACGTGTATGTCTTATTCATCTCACTAATGAGTATGTTCTCAAGGTTGTCATTTACCTGTAAAAGTGTCCAGTTTGTCATACTTTGTGGCTTAGTAGTACTGCATTATATAAAAATACCACATCTTCTTTATCCATTTCTCAGTCAATGAGTATTTATGTTGTTACCAAGATCTGGCTATTATACACTGTGCTGCTATAAACATGGGTGCACATGTATCACTGTGGTATGATATTTTTAATTCTTTTGGGAAGGTAACCTAGCTAGGTCCAATGAGACCTCTTGTCCTAGTTTTTTGAGGAATCTCCACTGATTTCCACAGTAGTTGCCACCAGATGCATTCCCACCAACAGTAGAGAAGAGCTTCTTTTTCCCCACGGCCCCTCCAGCATTTGTTATTGATTTATTTCTTGATACCAGCCATTCTTTCTAGGGTGAGGTAGAATCTCAGAGTTGTTTTAATTTACATCTCTCGAATGACCAGTTATGTTGAACATTTTTTCACATATTTATTTTCTGTTTGTATTTTTTCACCTGAGAAGTGTATATTCATCTCAGAGGCCCATTTCTGAGTTGGGTCTTTAAATCTGGGGAGACTGATCTTTTTTTTAATTCTTTATATGTTCTTGATAGTAATCCTCTGTCTGAGAAACAGCTGGAAAACATTTTCTCCTGCTTTGTGGGTTATCTCTTCTTTCTGTTAGTGGTTTGTCTTGCCATGCAAAAGGTTTTCAGTAGGGTGAGATCCCATTTGTTGATTCATGATAGTGCCTGTGCAATCTGGGTTTTGTTCATAAGGTCTTTGCCATCGCTTCTCGGCCTCTTGGCTAAGATCATACGGTCTTTGCCTACACCAATGTCTTCAAGAGTTTTACCTATTCTATCTCCCAGTAGATTTAATAGTTATGTTTTAATATTAAGATCTTTGATCCATTTTAGCGTAGTACATGGTGAAAGATATGGGTCCAGTTTTAATCTTCAACCTGTGGAGAGCCAGGTTATCCAGCACCATTTAGTAAAGAGGCCATCTTTGTTCCAGTGAATGTGTCTGGCACCTTTGTCAAAGATAAGGTGGCTTAGTGTGTCTGCAGTTGCTTCTGCATCTTCTAATATGCTCCATTGATCTTTGGGTCTGTTTTTTGCCAGTACCATGCTGTTTTCATCACAGTTTTGTAGTATACTTTCAAGTCAGGGATTGTGATGCCCCCTGTCTTGTCTTTGTTGCCCAGGATTGCCTTTCTATTCTAGGTCTCTTTTGGTTCCAGAGGAATTTTAGGATTGTTTTCTCTAATTCTGTGAGATATGCTATTGGAATTTTGATTGGGATTGCATTGAATCTGTATAACAGTTTTGGAAGTATGGCCATTTTCACTGTATTGGTTCTTCCTACCCAAGAGCACAGAATATCTCTCCATTTTCTAATATGCTCTTCAATCTCCTTTTTCAGAGTACCATAGTTTTGAATGTAGAGGTCTTTTACATCCTTAATTAGATTGATTCCTAGGTATTTCATTTTGGGGGATGCTATTGTAAAAGGTATTGTTTCACTGCTTTCTCTCTTGGTGAGTTTGTTATTTGTGTACAAGAAGACTATTGATTTTTGAGTGTTAACTTTATAACCCAGCTACATTATTGAATTTGCTCATTAAATCTAGAAGTCTTTTGGTGGAGTTTTTCTAAGTAGAACCCAGCTACATTATTGAATTTGCTCATTAAATCTAGAAGTCTTTTGGTGGAGTTTTTCTAAGTAGAGTATCATGTCGTTTGCAAATAATGATAGTTAAAAAAATTTTTTTGGTACCAGGGATTGAACTCATGACCTCACACTTGTTAAGCAGATGCTTATGTATCTGTTCTTTTCTTTCTTTCTTTTTTTTTTTACTTTTCACTTCTCTGTTGCACCAGAAAGCTCTAACAAGGAGCAGAAGGGAAAGAAGAGGGGCCATCTGATGGGATAAATGGTTTGGGTTGGGGAATCTAAGATTGGGGAGAGGAAGTAAAGGAAGAGTTAGAGACTGCTGGAGGTGAGGAAAGGGAAAAGAATGAAACAGGGGACTCGGAGACCCGTGGTTGAAAAGGACAAGGGGTTTGGACTTGGGGATATGGGGAGGAGCAGCACAGACAGGAGGCGCATCATCTAAGGGGTGTGCTGAGGAGGAAGGGAGAGATCCTGGTGGAGCAGAGCAAGCCAGAAGTATTGGGCCCACTGTAGAAGACAGAATGAGAGAACATGTCCTCAAAGTGAAAAATTCCTGAAAATAAGGGGTTTCTGCCAACTTGCCACTGTTGTGACAAAAGTATAAATAAAAGACCAGCTTTTTGGTTTTTATAGCCTTCTTGAGGCCAAGAGCACCAAGGTTATGAACCAGGCACCCCAGGGTGTGTTTTTCAGGGAACGGGAAATGGTCCCCATGACTGAATTATAAGTGGGCTGAGAGAGCAACTTTGCCTCAGGACATAAGAACCTCAGCTCTTCCCCCCTCAAGGAATGTGAAAGCTGTCCTTGATCACACTTATCAAAAGAAGTCCTCACTTGTTTTGAAAGTGCGACAAAGAAAGTCCCAACCCCCATTCTCATTGACTAACACCGAGTGTGTGGAGTGGGGTCCCAGAGAACAAGAGGGTAACAGTTTTGCCTCAGGCTGTGCAGCCCAAGAAATGTGGGGGCTGAAAACTGCTATCTCACATACCGGGATGCCAAGGTTTCTGACGCAAGCTTGAGATATTTTTTTTTTTTCTCTTTGTGATTTTTTTTTTCTTTTATGAGGTATCGAACTCATAACCTCACACTTGCCAGACAAAGGCCTATCCCACAGAGCTAAATCCCCAGCATTTAAGCTTGTGAATTTTTTTTTAATTTGAAAGAGAATAAAACAAAAGGGGGCAGTACAGAGCAGATCAGAACAGGACAACATAGGCAACACAGTACTTTACATTAAGTCAACTGGACATCAATAGAAGCTAACACCATATCTCTTACTCTGCTATAGTTGAGCATAGTTTCAAATACAATAATATCAAACATATCACAATAGTATAAAGCCATGCACAGAGTGAAAGAATTACAGGGCTTTCTGAACTGAATAACAGAAAATGTTCAATGGGTACTGTAATATCTCATTTTTGATAAAAAAGAAAAAAAATTTGTTTGAGCTATCAAACATATTCAAATTCCAATAAGACACAATGTGGTAGAACCAACGGTAGTAGAACAAAAAAAAAAAAGCATGGTAGGACTTCTAAGAAGGATGATATTAAATCAGCAATAGCTGTCATAATGTTTTGTTTTCTTCAAAACTGCTATTCATATCATCATTTATGATACAGTCAAACAAAACAGGATAAAACCATTCCAACTGATGATTGAAAACTTTGAAAGACTTTGAAGCTGTGAGATGGGGACTCATGCTTATCATAAAGTCTTATATACTCTTATCAAATCTCATATTAGGGAGATTATATGGTATTTACTCTTGTGAGTTTGGTTTATTTCACTTAAGAGAATGATCTCAAGTCGTGCCCATTTATTTATAAATACTTCAATGTGATCATTCTTTATAGCTGAGTAGTACTCCATTGTATAAAAATGCCACAACTTTTTTATCCATTCCTCAGTTGATGGGCACTTAGGTTGTTTCCAAGATCTGGCTATTACAAATTGTGCTGCTATAAACATGGGTGCACATATGTCACTGTGGTATGATATTTTCAGTTCTTCTGGAAATATGCCTAGAAGCGTAATAGCTGGGTCAAATGGGACTTCCATACCCAGCTTTTTGAGGAATCTCCAGACTGACCTCCACAGTGGTTGCACCAGTCTACACTCCCACCAACAGTGTAGAAGAGTTCCTTTTTTCCCCACAGCCTCTCCAACACTTGTTGTTGGTAGTGTTTTCTATATTGGCCATTCTTTCTGGAGTGAGATGGAATCTCAGTGTGGTTTTAATTTGCATTTCTCTCATGACTAATGATGATGAACATTTTTTCATGTATTTATTTGCCATTCATATTTCTTCATCTGAGAACTGTGTATTCATTTCAGATGCCCAT